>VWZV01009273.1:553720-602633 GCA_013397155.1 Irena cyanogastra | reverse complement strand
CGGGCGCGGCCCCGCCCCTCCGCCATGTTGTGCGCGGCGGGCGCGGCCGCGGCGGGGCTGCCCGGGCTGAGGGGCGCCGGGCTCCCCTCGGTCCCGGCACCGCCCCGCGCCCGCCGCCCCTGTGGCGCTGAGGATGCGCCGGGCCCGGCCCAATAACGAGAGCAAAAAGTAAGCGAGTGATACGTGTTAGGAAGAAAAAGCACCAGCAAGGATTTCTCCCTCATTAATAACGTTCAAAACCACGCTGTTTCCTTGAGGGACGACCCCTCGGCTTTCCGGTTTGTTTTTTTTTTTTTTTCCAGTACGATTCCACACCCTTCAGCGCTGGGGACACNCCCGGCACACACTGACCCCCGCCCCGCCACCTCCGCACTGCCGCAACCCCACACAACCACACAGAGACCCCCCTCTGCTCCCCAGCACCCTGTCCTCCCACACCCTGTCCCGCACACAACCCTCTGCTCCCACACATCCGCACCGCACCCTGCACACAGACAGTCCCCGCACACACACCCACCCTGCCCCGCACAGAACACGCCCTGTGCCTCGCACACACCCACCGCACAGCGCCGCCGCAGCCCGTGCCCCGCACAGCTCCCACCTCTCCGCTCTCGTTTCCGCACGGTCGTCGCGCCAGGCCCGACTCCACTCCCTGTGCCTCGGCACAGCTGCCCCGGCGGCGGCCGCGATTCCACACCCTTCAGCGCTGAGGACACCGGCTGATGAGGTTCAAAATCGCAAAGCTCTTTCCTGATTAACTCGCCACATAAATTATAGAGAACAAAAGGACTCGCTTTGCTGACTCCCCAGTTTTTTGGTTTCATATGACAGCTTGTCTCGGTTAACATTTCCACAGAGCGGTTCTAAGCCCGGCAGGCAGGAGAAGGAATGGGCCCAAAGTGCATGGAGGTTAATCAGTAGTTACTGATGTTAACACAGTGGTTACTAAGTAGTCCCTGCTTTAAAACCTCTAACAATCATTTTTGCAAAAACAGAGGCACGAAGTCACAAGAGGCTTTGATACTATTAGTGCATTTTTTAATTTGCCTGGCTTCTTGTACTGAAGGATTTTTAGTTGCATAATGATTTTTAGTTGCATAATAATAAATTTTAGTTGAATAATGGTGCAAGTATCCTAGATGAGATGAGCGTGTTCCCAGGTTATCTCATGTGGAAAGATGCTGATCATCTTCAATGATTCTGAGCTTTTACTTGTTTCTTGTTTTTATTAAAACAATGAAGCATAGTTTCATGTTGCATGGAAGAGCATACAAAAAATAGGTTATCTTAACAAAAAATTTCAGAACAATATTTTAGCACATGCCAAAAAAACCTCTGCCTTAATATTGATGTAATTATTTTATCTGCCGGACAAATCCGAGCTGAAAGAGGACACTCACAGCAGCCCTTGCCTGCATCCCTCTGCTCTGTCCAGTGCTCAGATACCAACAGCAGCTTTGGGATCTCCCCAGGGAATGGTCCCGGCCCCGAGGCTGCCGGAGCTCCTGGAGCCTTTGGACACTGCTCCCAGGGATGCACAGGCTGGGGTTGTTGAGGTGTCTGTGCAGGGACAGGAGCTGGACTCAATCACCCTTGTGGCTCCCTTCCAACTCAGGATATTCCATGATTCAATGATTCTTCCTTCTGCCCTACCAATTCTCAGCTTTTGTACTGTTTACAAAACTGATAAAGCCTCACACAGCAGCCTGAAAACAAATCTGACTGCTCTGAGTTTCCTGTGCTCCCCCCGTGGTTAAATGCTTCTCTTCAGCTGAAAGCTGTAACTTATTGCTCACATCTTCATGCAGTAATTTCATAAATTCATATGCATAAGCTGAAGTGACTTAGGAACCATGTAAATGAAGGTGAAACAATTAACAGTCCTGCAGGAGATGTCCCTTTCACTCCACGTTTTCTAAACACAAGAAGGAATACCACATTGAAGGTACTTGACAGGGCTGAATATCAGCTTGAATTGAGATTTAGATTCTGCTTTGGAGTGTTTCATTATGCTGATGAACTAAAGTGATATATAATTACAGGAAAAAAATAGTAGAAATGCTACTCTTTGATATCATCTGAGAAAAGAAATTGTAATGCTCAGGCTTGCAGTGTTTGTGCCCTTAGGAATATCCAATAAAAATGGCAAATTTCTGTAGTGATGGTGCTTGTTTGCCATAGTGCTCTATGTTCTTAATTTGCATTGAAAAAATTGGAACTCAAGTTTCTTTAAATGAAACTCAGATTTGGTTTTGACTTTGCTGATGATAGGTGAGCAAAGTTTAGTCCTGTGCCAGAAGAAAATCCTTACCTTGTATTTATAAGAAAATGAGTCCAATTCCAGGTATTGTATTAAGGTGCAGCTATAGGTTAAAATATAGCAGATCCTATATTTAGACTTTTTTCAAGGAACAATCTTATCTGCTGACTTGTACAGTCAGTAACTCTGGTTTTCTGTGGAAATACATTCTTAAACTCATTTCTGTGTTCTTGTTTAGACCAGACTGCAGTATTTGGGGTTTCCTTCTTTCCTATGGAACGTTATTTTTTCCCCCTGCTTGTTTGTTCAGACAACTGGCTGTGGCTACTTGGTGCAATTTAAACCTTAATTTAAATCTTGTGCTTCCAGAGGCTGCAAACAGCTGCGCCTCATCCACACTGCCTTCACAGCAGGTGCTAGCACGGAATAGTTTCCGTGGCCTCATTGATATTCATGGAAAGTCTGGGACTCCTGATGCTTTGTAAACATTTCTTGTTATGGGGACACACAAAGATCAGAAATACCAAATAAGCCAGACATACCTAAGAAAGCAAGTTAAAAATTGGACTAATATTTCTAATAAATAGCTAATCCTTTTGTAAAAAAACTGACCAGCAGCAAAAAGTTTGAATCCAAAGAAAAGTAGTAAACTACTACTAAAAGTAGTTTCCTAATTTTCAGAAGTTTTTCTGCAATAAAGAGATTCAGCCTAGTGATACAGATTAGAAAACAGCAATAGATCCAAACCCTTTGGGAACTTGTGAACATGCAAAGCAAGATGGGTCCTTTGAACAAACTGTCTCTCTGGCCCATCTCAGTGAACGCAGACTGAGCTTGGTGCTTTTTGCACAGAAAAGCTCTACAGTCTAATAACCAGCTTTTGGAAAAGAAACAGCACCAGCTCACAAAACACCTTCGACTGAATGCCTTTAAGAATGTCCCCTGTTTGCTGGCTGTATCTTGCCCTGTGAATAATGACAGACATTTCTTCTGCTGTGTATGTAATTTTGGATTTTCACAAAAGGTAAATTGGCACCACAGATGCAGAAATCTCTTTTTATAAACACACAAAACCCACAAACAAATGGTGAAATGAAGGAGGCTCTAGGTCTGTTAGAGCAACTGTATTTTCTAGTTTGGTTGCAGCTGTTTCCTGTCTGATCTTCCTAAGTAATCTAAACCAAACACTCAAATGCTAGGAAAGAAGGTAAGCTGCAAGAAACCTTGATGAACAGAGGTAAACACAATGAACAATTATAGGAAAGGTGCCATTCCAGCTCTCCAGCTTCATTTAGCCTCTCCTGCTGCAGCAGAGGCTCAGCAGTGTCTGGAGTTGCAGGGGTTAATCTGAAGACCCAGTTTAGGTCAATGTAATTGCAATGGTGCAAAGGTCTTTCCAGTTGCTGTAATGGGATCTGAATGCCACATGGATCATTTTTATTGGATGTTGTTTAAAATGGTTTAAGTTAAACAAACAAATGTTCATTAAGGTTCTGTGCCACTGTAAAATTAAACTTACATTTCTTGTGGTAAGTTTTCAAGTCCAGGAAAGTCTTGTGTCTTGGGAAGAATTGTTCATGTGTAAAAAAGTGATTATATTCCCTTCCTCCCTCTCCTCCTTCCACATTCTCCCCCTCCAACAGACAAACAGGGTGAGCTGGCTCCTAAATTTTATTTAATATTCCACTGTATTTGATATTCCACTGTGTCAATATGAAATTATTTGCATTACTATGTTGCTGTTCACAACCTGGAGTAAGATGCTGAAATTTTACTAAATTTCAAATGCAGTGCAGGTAGCGGCATAAATGAAACATCAGAGAAGTGAAAGTTCCCTGCCTTAGAGCTGTGTAAGTTGGAAATAGTTCTGTGCAAGTCAGTCAGGTTCCGTCCTCTGCTATGCTTTCCTCAGGGTAAGTGAGAAAAAGTGAGACCCCCACTCTCCCAGGCAGAGCAGAGAGAGTGCTTTGATGCTCACTGCTGTTACTAAATGGTTGCTTCTGCTTGCAGAGGCATTCAGAGAGGAAAGCACTGAGGTATAAGATAACACCCCATTTTCTTCAGGTTTATCTCTGTTTTTTTTCCTGAAACGCTCCTTTTTTCAATATTTCTGACCTTTGAACTCTACTGAAAGCACCATCTGGTTGCAAAACCTTTCCCCAATTCTTGTATTTGGATTAATTTACTCTCATCATGAAACATATCATTATAAATCTGCTACATCATACAACTGTATGATAGAAACTGCCTAAAAATCTTTCTGCTTGCAAGAGATTGGGGAAAAACCCCAAAGTTGAACCATAACTACAGCTGTTAAAAGCTAAAGTTGAGAGTGTGCAGCTCACCAAGCAAAGGAGCTCTCTGCTCAGCAGTGAAACGTGAAACAAGGAACAAAAAACTGTAATTGGTTTACAGAGTTTCTTTTGTCAGACTGATTTTTAAATGAGGAAGGAGTGTCAATGACTATGTATACAGAGACAGCAAGGGGTTTGCAATGGCAATCACTCATATCTTTAGAAATTGTTATTGTCAGAGTTAAATTCTCTCATCTGTTGTATTTTGACTGAATGGGCCTTAACAATTGTTTTAAGAATTGTGGCAAGAAAGGGAAGGAGAGCCACTAGATGGCATTTTTAATCCAGCTTTTACTGCTGTGCAAGTTCAGTCGCTGTCCTAAATGTGAGTTCTCTGTTCTCTCAGTCAGGATGGCTGCAATCCCAGGAGAAGGTAAGTGAACTCTTGCTGGAATAGTTACAGTCAACCCCCACTTTTCCTTTAACACAACAATTTGGTAAAAGATAAGGATAGCTCATGTTTTAGAATTGCTCAATCTCAAAATAAATGAAGTGCATTAAATAGGTGTTTATCCAATACAATATTTGTAGGTTTTTATTGGATGATCAGGGTCTGAAGAAACAACGAAGGATATAAAAGTCCTTCTTTTATGTTTTACTTCCCTGTGGTAAAAAATAGATCATGTTCTTCCATCTAACAACCCACACAACCCAAAAACCCTGTAAGCAAAATCAAATTTTTTTCTGCAGGAAGGTACAGTTCAATTTCTCCCTGGAACTGAACACCTTGGGGCAATGCATTTAAAGCTCTTTGCAATGGCTGAGCTTTTACAATAACTGTGTAAGCTAAACATTGTCCTTCTGCTGCTCCTGAATAAACCACCCTCAAAGAAACTTAAGTACCGTGTACACGTTCTGGGCATAAATAAACTTTTTTTTAGATTGAGGGGTTGGAGCTGGGGAAAACTGGACAAAGTTTCAGTACACAAGCCCTTTTTACCTCCTGTGAGAGACAGGGAGCAGAAACTTAAATCTATGTCTAAAATGAGAGGAAAACACTGAAAATGCTGATCTTGACCTGCACTGTGAACACCTGTACTAATGTTAATGCAGCAGTACTGGGATAGCTTGATTATGGTACATATGGTAAATAATAGTGGTTATATTTTAATAAGAAAAGTATTCTAAATTTGCCCCTAATAATTTTTTTTTTGCTATCAAAATATAAGGTTTTTTGAAAGACTTTTTGCATTTTAGAATGCATCTCTTAATGTAAATTTTAGCAGCAATATAAGATTAATGATAATTTAATTCTGGGCAAGAAGTCATTCAAAGTATATAGTATGTTAGAACTTAAGTGAAAGGATTAAGCTGAAACAGAAACTGTTAATCCCAGAAGATGGTAAGAACTGTGATAAAGACTAAAAAGAGGTGTCAAATAATTTCTAGAATTGAAAAATATGTCCACAAACTTGGGAGGGATAACTGTCATCTGTACTTAGATCATTCCACAGTAGCTTAGGCAAGGTTTCCATAGAACTGGAGATAAACAGTCAAAGCATTCCTTGATCCAAAAGAGATCCATCTGTTGAAAACATCAAACATAATTTCTGTTAATGAAAATCCAAGGAAAATGATGCTGTAAGTAGAGAAAGGTAGGTCTTCTCAAAAAGAAGGATGAAGATATGCACACATGATTTTAAAGTCTTGTTTATTTCATTTGTTAAAGAAATTAAGGTATATTAAAGTTTCTACAATACCAGTTTGCATTATTAGCAAAGTTCATAATACATTCATAATAGCTAAAACCATTGCATTTTGTAAGGATTTTCCATTGCCTTTAGCATCTCCTGAATAAGGATCTCACATCTAAACCAATGCTGAATTAGCCCTCACAACAGCCCTGTGAGGTAGAGATCAGTGTTACCCTCTTTCTACATAAGGGGAAACTGAGAAATAAAGTTTTAGGTCAGTGTACCAGAAAAACCATGGAGATTTGAGGAGCAGAATTCCAGTTTTTTACTCCTTGTACTGGGCTCCACACCTTGTGTCATCTTTCCCTGGAGAAAGGAGAGCAGCCACAGCAGCTGCTGTTCTCCCTTCTCCCCGCTTCCCTTGGCCTTGTGTATCTCAGCTGATGGAAAAGCGATCAACATCAGCAATTCCTACCTGAACTACACTGACTGAACAGGCCATGTGAGGCCCAGAACTCAAGGAGCTGGGAATCGACTGTGGAGAGTCACAGAGGACGTCACAGTATTGAGTACCAGAGTCGGAATTTTGTCACTAAGCTGCAGAACCAACACGTGGCTTTCTAAAGCAGCTTTTGCAGAGGTAAACGGACTCGGGAGTGCCGAAGCCTCGTGTGTGCAGGGAGCATCCCCATCAGGCAGCCCCAGGGCAGGGAGGGTCTGTGCAGCAACACACACTCAGGGCAGACAAGATCTACCCAGGTTAGGTCCCTATAGGAAACAAAATACCCGCTCTCTGTAGGGCAGACACTGAAGGAGGTCATATTGCAGAGCATAGCATTGAGCTGAGGTAGAATCTGAGCAACTGAGGACCACAAAACACACCTGGATCACTACAGAGGAACTCTTCAACCAAATTGACTTTGACCAGGGCACTGTGGTCCTGTGTTCTGCATGGGCTGAAAGGACAGATACCTAAATAACATTGTGGTAAACTGCTCTGCTTTTCAACACAGCATTTCATTGTTACTTGTCATCATAAGATAGCATCTTAGAACAGTAGATCTAAAATATATATTTAATTTTCATACCAGGGCCTACTTGAGGCCAGTAAAGAACTTTTTTCTAGTGCTACTCATACACTGTGTCATCAGGCAGCAAGAACACAGTGAAAGCCATCTTAAAATCAGAGCTCAGCAAATGGTAACAACAGATCAGTAAGGAAAATTTAAATCCAATCTGTCCAAAATTCTTGATTCCTGTTTCCTCATGTATTAAATGAGACAAGTAGAAGTTGTGGCCATCAGCACTAGTAGATCACTACACAATTTTCCATTTTATATTAAGTTGGATTTTAATGTCATTTTAATTTCAATTTTTAATTTCAGGTCTTTGATAACAACCTAGTTCACTCAGTTATCCCTTATATTAAATAGTGCTGGTTAAAAAGATGCCATTTCTCCAAAGAATGAGCACTTAAAAAAAAATAGAAAGCCAGAAGATTGTCCCTGTCCAAGCAGAGTCTTCATGGAAATGCTGTCTTGTGTGTTCCATGAGTGGTCTGTAGACCAGAGTTTCTGTTCAGAGTATCTCACAGGTGGAAGCTCTTGGATATCTCCGGACCATTATCAGGTTTCTTCAGGCCTTGAAGGAAGCTCGGACAATTCTCCCCTTCAGAGGCTGAGGGGGGCGGAAGTTATCAGCCATTTGGATCCTCTGGTCTTCCTCACCGGTGAAGAGCAGCATGCGGAATTTCTCCAGCTGGAAGTTCAGGGGAAACAATTCACTGCTCAAGGGGGCAATCAACAGTAATGTTTTTTAAAAAGGGACTAAAAGGAAATATTCAGTATATTTTAATCACCTAATGGAACAGATTCAAGCAAAGCTCCTAGAGAGTATTAACAGAAAATAACAGAAGCCCTGAGGATTGAACAGACCACATATTCAGAGACTTTTAACTTAGCCTCATTTCAAATCAAAACAGTCTCTGCCTGCTTATCCAGCATTGAATGCTACAATAACTGAGCGAGTATCAGAAATGTACCTGTTTCACAGAGATTCTTATGGGTTCTTTCAGCACTATCCATGTCACACTCTCATTAAGGGGTGGGGTTGTCAGAGAACCGAGGTATGTCCAATAATCTAGACTCAAGGGCAGCAGACATTTAG
Source organism: Irena cyanogastra (assembly GCA_013397155.1). Taxonomy (NCBI): domain Eukaryota; kingdom Metazoa; phylum Chordata; class Aves; order Passeriformes; family Irenidae; genus Irena; species Irena cyanogastra. The sequence continues at coordinate 594,219 of VWZV01009273.1, read as the reverse complement.
GGTTGAAGCCCCTAAACTGAGCTTTTGTTCCCTGGGAAAAGAAAATAGACTTGAAATTTATCCTTTTGCTTTTAAGTGCAAGTAAAATAACTTTTTTGAAAGAGAAAAAAGTGTTAAAGTAACATTAAAAATAGGGGAAAGGAGAATTCTGTAAAGGTTTGGCTGCCTTATAACTGTTAGCCAAAGTAGATGGCAAATATGATGCCTAATGCTGGCTTACTGGACTTTGAGGTCTTGCACCGTTGTCTCTACCAAAATTCACCTCTTGTCACAACAGGCCCAAAAATAACACAGGTAGTATGTTCTGTATATAGTGTTCAGTGTGAGCTATAGATAATATGGCTGAATTCCTTGTTTTACTTTCTCATCTATTTTAGTAGGAAAATTTAATTCCTATAATCATTGTCTGCTATGGTAAATATTGGCTTAAAAAAAAAAAATCAAACTTTCTAGTTTGTCTAAAGTAAGTCTAATTTTAGAGGAAGGTGGATTGATAGAGGAAGATAAATCAACCAAAAATTGGTAGAAATAGGAGGTGCTGTCTAAAGCAGTGATTGCCTTAAATACCACAGTCTAGAGCAGCATTCTTCAGCCTTTAGGAGCATCCAAAAGGGTCTCAGCTACTCAGAAAACACCTCAGGAACAAACTCTGGACCTCAGAGTGACAGAGCTCCCTGACAGAGCTCTGAAGGAAAGACAAACGGGCAGCTTCCAGTTGTGCCAGCCGAGGCTCAATGGAAAAGGATGATTTTGCTGAGTCTTAAGAGCTGAATCTCAAGGGTTAGCAAGCTGTGGATTTTAGACTTTTTGAGAAAGACAAAACCTCTGGATGACCAGTGGGGTCAGCATGGCCTTGTGAGGCACCTGAGATTAGGAAAATAATATAAACTTTGGAGAAGAAAAGGAAGCTACAACTACAGTTATGTTCTAGTTATGGTAGGATCTGTGGGTGGGTGATTTTTCATTTTTGTCTCAAAGATGTACATGAGCATGATTTTTAAAGGATATCCCAGAAACAAATTTAAAGAGCTTAGAACTTACTTTAAATTTTACCATGTACAAAGCATCAGTGAGTCTGTTCATACTGGCATGTTCTTTTCCAATCTATAAGAATGGAATAGACAGGTTAAATAAGGACTACAACTATGCTTTAATTAGGTGTTGTTTTCTTACCCAAATCTTAACATTCCTACCAAAGTTTATCAGCAATTTGCAATGCATTAATGCTTCCAGTAAGTCATCTGTTTTCCTTAAGCACTTCTTAAATATGTGGCATAGTCCTCAAACACTTTACAGCATAATGCTTTTTATCATGTAAACATGCTATTTTTGCAATTCTTACCTCCAAGAAAACACCAACTACTGCCAAGCCATCTGGAGCTGCTGCTGCCTCTCCAAATGTTGCATATTTTCTGGCATTCCAATGTACTAAGTGGAGCTTTAAAGAAAAATAACAAGTAAGAATTAAATTAGTGATCGAAGTTACGAACGTGGTTTCTCATTGATAGCACTAACAGTTGTTCGTAACAGAACAGTTTTGTGTCAAAGGCATTACTGGAAACATGAAGTTCAATCCTTCGGACAACTCCATGAGTGTGGGCAGGAGCCAGGCAAGTTTTCTGTAACAGCCCACGCAGGGGTGGCATGGCCAGGCTTTGGGAGTGGGAGGGTACAGGGGTGGCTTCTGTGAGAAACTGCCAGAAGCTTCCCCAGCTCGTGATCACAAGGAAGGGACCAGGCTGGAGCAGCTCCTGAAGGACTGACTGCAGCCATGGGAAGCTCTCAGCCTGGAGAAGCTCAAGGAGCTCACTGTCCCCTGTGGGAGGGACCCCACACTGGAGCACAGGAAGATTGAGGAGCCCTTCCCCTGAGCAGGAAGCAGCAGCAGAGACAAGCTGGGATGAGCTGAGCACAGCCCCCATTCCCACATCCCCCTGCACTGCTTGGGGGAGAGGAGGAGAAAGGTGGGAGTAAAGTGAAACCCAGGAGGAAAGGAGGGGTGAGGAGAAGGTGTTTTAAGATCTAGTTTTTATTTCCCATTATCCTACTCTGATTTGGTTGTTAACAGATTTGTTGTTTTGCTGTGTCAGTATCTGGTGAGGGAGCTCTCCCTGCCCTTTTCCTGACTCACGTGCCTTTCCTTATCTTTCCTCTCCCCATCCAGCTGAGAAGGGCAGGGATGGCTGACCTACCCATGATAAGCAAGGAATCAATCCTAATCCTGCACTCACTGCAGACAAAGTCATATGACAACATCATTTGCATGAAATAATCCCATCTGTGAAAACACATCCTTACCTCACAGGGAAAAGGTTTTCCATCAATGGTGTGCTCTGATCCCTGGCTGTGTGTGGTTCCCCAGTGGAAGTGGAACTGCTTTAGCCGGAATGGATTCTGAAATGGCCCTCCACTGATTGCTGGGCAGAAGAACAAACAAACCAAACCAAACAAAAAAAAAAATTCATTTGGAAATGTAAATTTAAAACACTGTGTGGCTACCTGTACAGAATTTGTAGCTTTCTTGAAAGAGTATTTGACACAAAGTTGTGGTAACTATCCTTATGGTTGTGCCTTTCCTGCTAAATACAATAAATACAAGTGGAGCAGATGGAGCAGCCCTGGGAAAGGGACCTGGGGTGCTGTGGGTGAGAGCTGGCCCTGCCCCAGCCCTGAAACCCCAGTGTGGGCAGCAGAGGAGGGGATTCTGCCCCTCTGCCCCTCAGGTGAGAGCCCACCTGCAGAGCTGCCCCAGCCTGGGCCAGCACAGGAGGGACCTGGAGCTGCTGCAGAGAGCCCAGAGGAGGCACCAGGATGAGCAGAGGATGGAGCAGCTCTGCTGGGAGAGCTGGGATTGTTCACCTGGAGAGGAGAAGGCTCCAAGGAAACCTTATACCCTGAACATCAGCTAGACAATTCAGCTAAGTATTTCCTTCTTACAGTTATCTATATTCCACTTCCTTTAAATACCTGATCCCATAAAAGAGGAAATATAATAGCTGGTACTTCACACGACACCACTCAACCTCAAATCACCTTCTAAAGGTAAGGAAATGCCACAGAGACACTTCATACATCATTCAGAAATAACACCTAAGCACAGACAAATGCTTAAGATGCCACCTATAGAAAATATTTTATCAACAGCATCAGTAATCCCTGTAATTTTATATGCCATCAAACCTCCTACAGTTAGCACAACAGACCTCAAAACCTGATCAGAGTCTCAATTAAGAAAATTAAAATTACATTTAATATCTGTAAAGCTTGTATCCTCAGTACAGTTCATAACATTTTATTTGAAGAGTGAAAGCTGGGGCTTGTGCGGTGCTACCACATGTGCATGCTTCTGCTGGTCTTTATGCAGGAAGCTGGCCTTGCCAAAGCAAAGGTTCTAGTATTAAGGATATAAATACTCCTAGTACATTTTTCTAAAGTTAGCGAAAGAATGCATCACCTGTCCCTAATATTTTAAGAAATTTAGCTATTATGGATTACTGTCAAATTTCTGTTGTGTCATTTATGCAGAGCTTTGAGTCATTAGATCTATTTCAACACAACTAAAAACAGTTTAAACCATGTTTTCCACTCCTAGCAATCATCTTCCTTGAAGAAGTGCTATTGAAACAAGACATGCTTAGTGTAGAAAGGGTCTCATTCCTGGCAGGTGCTCTGAGTCTGTATCTCCAAATGCAGAGTAACAGATGTTCTTAAACTTCTAAAGCTGAATACAGTTCACTGTTACACAGATACAGTTCAGCTGAAAGTTGCATTAAAGTAGTTACCAAGCTAAGATAATACTTCCAGAGAGGTTTTACAAATTCTATTTATAGGGTGACATTCTGAACAGATCTGTGCAGTAAAAATGGAAAATGCTCACCAAGTCTTCTTTGCAAATTCAGTAAAGATAAGATGGTTGAAAACCCATTGGGCAGATTCTTAAATTCATTCCAGAAGAGAAATTTTAAAACAAAAATGTCTGGAATATTAACCTTTAGCCCTTATTTCAAAGAGTTTCTAGGACAGACAAGCCTTTTCACAGAAAAAGTAATTTTCTGTGTAAAAAGTAAAATATAAAAAGTAAATGTCAAGGTATCCTATTTAGCTTGCATCAATCAGCACACCCAAAAGGAGGATGAAATCAGCTGATAGGTTTAAAAACTGTTCTGATTATTTTTGGTTTTTTTTTTAATGCACTCTTCCCATTTATCAGCTGCTTTATTATCTCTGTTTGAATGCTCTTCCCCTACCCCCAGATGTAAAAGCACAGTCTACCATGGAAACAGACCTAACAGAAAAAATAATCAATCACTTAAAGAATTTACATTCTCTGCCAAGAGCTGAGACAAGAATAATGTACAACTGCAGACAGTCCAACATCCAAAGTTGGCTGCTACCAACTCAGAATCCAGAATGAGCTGAAGGTTTTCTAATTTCTGAAGAAACCAAAGTGCTACAAATCAGGGAGGAAAGAAAATCCAAGGTAACAGTAACCTGTCCAGGTACAAACTGGTGCAGTGATTATGATTACGATGACTGTGCTGCATGACCCAGCTCTGCTTATCCTCTTCCCTTCCCTGTGGGTGGGAGCTGGGCACTGAGCCAGAGCTGGCATGTGAGTTGGCATCTTTGATTGGGGTGACCATGAACCAGGGCACTGAGGAGCTTACATCCCTTCTCTGGGTGCTGGATGTGGTCTGGCAGTGCTGGGGAGATGCCCAGCAAACTTCAATTCTCATCTAAAAGAAAAGGATGCAATCAAACTTCTCATTTCCCTGACGCAAGAGCTTCTCCTAATGAAAAAACACTTATTGATCTGTGATATTAAATTGCTAGAGAGGCTCAAAGTGAAGACAAAATATAAACAGCTCCAGTCACATGCCTTGTTCTAAGCTGAAATTGTACATAATAGAATTTACACTGTACAGAATGTACTTAATTATTTCCCCCACTAAGTCCCAAGCTGGTGTTGCGAGTTAGCTGGCTGTGTTTGTCTCACCTGTCCTGTCATCACTGTCCTCGAACTCCACCATGACGGAGTGGCCGGTGTTGGAGATGCTGAGGGAGGTGCAGGACTCGTAGGCGATGACGAGTGGCTGCAGGCTGGGGTCATAGACCGCCCGCGCGGAGTCGATGTCAATGGGGGACTGCCGGTTCCCCTGGGCAATGGGGTAAGCTTTGTGCCACTCGGAGGGGCCTCCAACAGCAAACAAAGGAAGGAGCATTATTTCCTTCCCACCATATACAGAATGGTCATTAAGGGTTTTCATGAGGCTTGAAATACAGCTTGCTCAGCAAGAGTGACTCCAATGCTTGGAATGTGAGAAATTAATTTAAATTCTAGGCTGGTGTGTTTTTATTAGCACAAGCAGGCTGCAAGAAGATGGAGATTCAAGTATCTTGTCCAGAATACACTCAGGAGATCATGGCATATCAATAGACTGCTGTACCCCTAGTCACTTGTGCCACTCTCTCTCTGCAGAGGCTGCAGTTACCTTGCTAAGGTGTTCCAAGGTGGGCAGAGGTGTAAACACTTACATGCACAAACACATTACCCAAAGAAACAGCATTTAATTCTCCTTGGGAAAGAGAGTGTAAAAGCTCCAGCAATTCAAATTAGATGCAGATGACTCAATCTCTTAGCTACTGACTATGCAGTTATTTTTAAAATAATTTTATGACTGCAGTAAATCTTTGAGACAGCTCCATTCTTCACTCATGCCCCTTATGGTATCTCTCTAACCTGAGTGAAGGATACAGGATGATACTTAACACTTTGGGACTTCCTGACCTCAATAAAGGGGGGAGAAAGCCCAATTTAACAGCAGAATTCTGCTGCCAGAGCTGGAAGATTCTTAAGCCACTTGAGATAACAAAAGCTTATCCATATCAAAGAATTCCTTTTTCATATGGCTCACTTTCTACTTTGCTATGGTAGTGAAAGCAGCAATTAAATTCTTCTGCTGCTTCTGTGCATGAAGTATAACAGTAACAATTGTACTTTGGGATTCTCAAGAAGCGCATTTTTAATTGTAGCATTCTCACCGTACGTTCACAAGGGGAAGCTTTTTTTAAATCAAGCACAGGTATTTAGCCTCCTTGAGTTTACATAACACAACGGTGATCTATTACACTGTTACTCAGCTTTGACACTTTCTGCAAAGCTAAGTTTATTTTATAATACCTTTTCTCAGCCTGCCTAGAAAGCAGATTTAGGAATTAAATGCTCTTACACAAGCTAAGGCAATATCATTTGGCTCTCACAAGCTTCATAAGAGTATCCATGTCTCTATTACTCCTAGCTAAAAGCACAAATACATAGCATTACCTACTAGCACTAACTGGCTTCACTTTATTCAAACTTGCTTTCAGACTCACAGAAACTAAAGGAATTGCTGTTAAGAAAGAGACTGGCCCCTGAAGGTTATACAAAAGACTCTTGTTGGACACTCAGCAGCTAAAATAATAGCTGCAAGGAGAGAGACTCCTGGAAGTTATGCAATTGTCTCATTGGCCAGCATCAGCCACTCATCCACCCTGTCTGTAAAGGATACAGGCACTACGCGACACTACTGAGGCAATCCTTCAGGAGCTCCACATCCCCCTCATGCTGTGGCACGCATCCTTGGAGGTGGGAAGCAAAGGAGGAGGACTAAATTAAAAACTGTCAAATCAGAAAGCATAAATTGTTCTGTAAGAGATCTGATACTGATCTGTACAATTTATTGATGTACTAGACATACATAACATATAGCTTATTCTATTCACTTTTACGAAAGCCTAGATATCACATTTCAGCAACTGCACAGAATCAGGAGAACTATTACTGCTCTACTAAATCTTCTCTACCTAACAGAATTGCTTTTGGAGAGAGACACAGGTAATCTTTTTTTATAAAAGCATTTTGGAAAGGGACACATCTACAATATCTGCAGTCTGAAAAAAACCCAAAGCATTCAAACTGCTTCCCTCAGTATAGGAATGTTGAGTGCAACACAGAAAGGCAGCAGAGGTAAACTTGCACATCTTTTGCTGCCACTTTATGGGTGCTATTGATTATCAATAAAGTAACTAATTACCTGCTGTATATACTTGATTCTTGCAGACATCAAAATGCAGGCAGCTCTGCAGGGCTCAGGCAACAGCTCTAGAAAGAAAACGAGTGGGGGAAGACAGAGGGATGCAGCACGGAAATACCATAACCTACCGTCAGCCTGCCCATATCCCCAACTGCGGTGGCCAGTCATTTTGGGAGCTGCCCCTGCTTGGCTCCAGCTCCCGGAGCAGAGCACTGCTGCCTACCTGCCTTTATAGCGGCTCTCCGCGGGATAGGATCAGCCCCTTAAAGATACAGAGCAGCCAAAGCAATTCCTGCAGGACAGGGACAGCGCCCGTGTTCTCCTGCTCCAGCCTTGCTGCTCCTGCTCCCCCTATTTGCTAAGGCAGCACAGGTGAAGGAAAATGTAAAACTCAGATAACTGAAGTCTCAGGACTTAGAGAGAAAGCCAAACTGTGGATCAAATTTAGGAAAACATATCAGTGTTTTCTCACTCTCTGCCCCAAGGAAGCAAAAGTCGTAAGGTGCTCTGAGCATCAGGACAGTCGTGTGCAGATGGGACCTGCCCTTCTCACATCTGTGTTCTGCAGGGAGAAACATCACTGCCTCTCTTCTGAAACCCTGCTGCCAGCTGCAAAAAAGGGATGGTGTTTTCACCAGATCTGTAATTAATCACAATTGGTGCTTAGATGAGATGGAGAACATTCTCGTCTTAGAAAAAAACTTCTTGTGCTGCTTTTAAACAAGGTAAAAATCAAACCATGCAAGGATGAATTGACAATCTAATTTTAATTTTGCAACTTTAAAGAAACATACTAAATTGACAAAATTAAAACCATTATTATGTTAGGGACAGAACATAGCAGACTCCAGAGAAAGGAGTTGATCTGTGAAGCCTCAGTTACCTGGAATGATCCAGTAGTTGCCTGCATCCTGCTAAAGTCATGGAGAGGCTACAATGATACACCCAATCTGCAGCTGTAAAATGTCTTAAGACATCTCTGGGGCAAGGAAAAAGGCTCTTTCATTGTAATTTTGTTACATCTGAGGAAATGCTCATTGTCAAGGCTACATTTTATGAACACATTGATTTTCACAAAGACAATAGCACACAAAAATAGGGATTCTTCTATTACGCAAACAAGAATATGGAAGGAATAAATCAATAAGAGCATTTTATGCAACTTTTATGTTGTGGTACTGCCTTGTAAGTATTCATTTTCTTTTTCAGGGAGTTTCCATGACAGTCAGCTATAAAACCTTTAAGAGTTGCTGATGCCAGCTAAATCACTCACAGAGGGATGTAAACTGCTGCAAAGGTCTCCACAGGAGAGTTCTACGACTTACTCAGGTCAGCTCCTCAGTTTGTTCCTGTCAAGCAGCTGTGACCCGCTCAGGTCCCTGACACACACCTGGCACAGACACTGGGCACGGCTGTGTCCCAACAGTCTGGGCACACAGGCCCTTGTGGACACCCAGCACTGGAATTAGGACCCTAAAATACTCACTCAGATGCAGAGTCAGGAAAGCTGTTCTAGAGAAAAGTACAAAAAATACCAATGCAGCAGTGAAAAGAAATGGAAGAGGATTTTGTGTGTTAAAAGAGCAGACCATAAGCTGGGGGAGCCCACATGCAAGGCAGAGAATGTTGACCAACTGTTTTCAAGAGAAACCAACACTAGGCTCAGGTGAGCCCACAGGGCACAGCGGCACTGCACTGCCCAACTGCACTGGGCACCATCGACCCCTTCAGTTTTATCTTCTCACTCAAACCCACACAGGTCTCTGCAGATATGGACTACAAACACATGGCACAGGAAGAGCTCTGAGACAAGTGAAAATATCCTGAAGATGTGGCAGGAAGCAGACTCCACAAAATGGAGGTTTAAATGGATGGATTTAGAAAAGTGGAAAGGGGGAATGACAATACCTGAGGGGAAAGGAAAGAGAGCCTGAATAAAACTTTAGCTTGTAAAATATATCATTAGCAAATGATAATCAGTGTGTATATGACAACTTTATGTGCTTCCAACCCAGCCAGCCTCCTTTCTTTATGAGGAAAATATTAAATTTTCCTTTAATATAACAGTGCTGCTGATACAAGTATCACATTATTCTGTAACCCTGGTACCTCTGGATATCAGGTGACTCTAAAAATGGGTGTCACTGATTCAGTCCTCAAATTATCATTTATCACTTCAAAAGCTGCAGTCATCATGTAATTCTGTTCTGTTTTACTAGTTTGAATCCAGGATAGTTGCATCACACTCGTGAACTTACAGAAGTGAGAACAACAGAGTGGTAGGTGCTTAAGGTGTGGATTTCTCCAATGCTGAGCTAAAAGTGACATGATTTCCACAAATTTCTCCTGGGCTCTTGATGCCACGTCAGAAGTGTCTGCTTCGCAGTGAGTGACAGAAGATGTAACTCCATTCACCAACAGTGAGATGTTTCAAGCTGCCCTAAAACAGAAATCTGTCTTCCCCAGCCTTCTCCTTTAGGGTTTTATTCCCTTTTGCCAGCAGTGATGAGAGAACAGAGCAGCAGCCCAGGACAAATACAGGGGTTTTTTTGAACTTGTCACCAGGTTGTGATACACAACTAAAAATGAATGCTTCAGGTACCCCACCTTTATATACAGAAGTAATTTTCTTTATGATTTAATTGGAGCTGCCTTTCTTAAAATTGCTATATAAGGACAAAACATTATGGTTGAAAACTCAAAGTAAGATTGGAATGCTGAATTGAAGTTGGACATATTTAAGCTTTGCAGTTTTGAGGAAATTGGAGATTTTAATCTCTAAGGTAAAATGTCTCTATAATAGTAAAGGCCTGCAGTTTTTGAGAGGTTGTTGCACATGGAGATGTCACTTGATGATAATGCTTCTCATAAATATTACTGCATCACTGTGGAGAGGCAGAGCTGCACTTGAAGGTGTGTAAGATGAAGTAAGAGTTATTTGGTTCCAAGGTGAATGGCTCAATGGCACTCTAAGTGTATTAAGTAACTTGGCAATTGCATCTGCGGTCATCATTAATAATGGTGACACATTTGAACAAGGTGTCATGTGCCTTCTTTAATGCACCCCAGCATGTCTGGCGTGTCACTGCACGCCAACAAAACCAGGTTAGAAAGCCCCCAGTTCGGGTGCAGGCTGCACACCCCGAGCCGTTCATGTACCGTGGGTAGAAGCAGATGAAATGTTAAATAAAACATTCATCACTCCAGAGCCTGTCTGTGCCTCAGGTTCTTGACAGAGTATCTGTTTATCCAAGCAGCTCCTCTCACCACGGATGCTGGCAGCTCCCACAGGGGGTTACTCTGAGCTGGCATCTGTTCTTCACATGTGTGTTAAAGCCATTTTGAGCAAACCTAGGAGCTGCGCAAAAATACTCCACACAGTATATATAAGCAGAACAGTGTACTGCCAACACTGAACGCTAAAAAACACAATCATTCCAGACACTTTTTGTATTTTTTAGTACTTTATTTTAGAACAGACTGCCTTCAGTTCTTGGTTGACCACAGAAATTTCAACTTCTAAATTTTCAAGTTCTTCCTTGCAAACACAAAAGTGTGATGGCTTTTGTACATACATTGACATATTGAGATTATATACATATATATGTATATTGGTACATTGAGGTCATATACATATATATGTGTATTGATATACTGAGATTCTCATGCCAGTGGAACTTCAGGAGCTGAAAGTAGTCATCCTTCTCCCACAGCTAGAGAGATTTCTGAGAGTCATGAGATTTCTAAGGGAAAAATTCAACTGGGAATCTCCTCCTGGCATCAGGGGGAAAACAAAAAAATTGTGCCAAAGTGAAGAAGGGATTAAGAAGAAAAGGACAAAAAGGACATGCATATAGTTAACAGACAACTATGCAAGAGAAAAAGCTTGAATCAAACACAGACCAAGATGGCCAAGGGGACAGAAGGAATTTAGTAGGAACACTCTTGGAAAAATGGGGTAGAAAAAGGGGAATGAGGTACCTGGTTCTCTAGGTGTTTCCCAGCCGTCATACACCATTTTTTTATTACTTATTTTTGACTTTTAAAGCTATACACACTTGTCTGCCTTATACTAAGTATGGGAATTACATTCTGGAACTAAGCCTGAAATATTAATACTTGCAATTTATAGTTTGTCCAGATTAAGCAGTGTAGCAGAGAGCAAGAACAGGAGACTGCTTTTGATTTTGGAAACAGAATGTTCCTGAAATCCAGCAATGGTCACTGAAATGACAGGAAGTATTTACTGTGGCACAGCAAATACAAAGCCTGAAAAATGAATTTTGCCGGAGATGCTGTGTATGGGAAACAAAAGAGGAAGCACTGTTTTGTAGTACATCACCTGCAAGATGTAAACCACCCCATATAATAAAGCACTGCTGTGTACACCATTCCAGCAGATATACAGAAAACTAAAGTTACTGAAGAGAGGTAGATTAAAAGGAAAATGAACTTTATGTGGACTAACAAATCAGTGTGAATGACGAAGGTATTTCAGGACCTCTCTTTTGTTGTTGACACTTGGTGCCAGAAATGTTGGTTGAAAATTTTTAAGGTGTGGGAGTTTTCTCCTTTTTTGTGCACTGTCGAAGTCCAACCAATGCTGATCCTATATGGAAAATCTTCATAACAGAAGCACATAGGCACAACAGATTTCACATGTTCCTGTCTCTACACTAAGCAGGAATAACTGCAATGATGTGCAACATCTCTGCAAAATATTATCCTACTGGATTTTCCTGACTGCAAGTATCTTCAGGGCTTCTGCCTCAGTCTGCCTGAAAATGCCTCAAAAGTCCATACAGAAAGTGTGTTGAGAGATGCAGAGAAATGCCCATTTTGTACATAAATTCTGGTAATGGCACTATTGTCCAGAAAAATTGGATCCATTACTGTGCAACAGTCAGTAAGTACACACTTGAGAGACACATTGATTCTTTATGTGAGAGTTGCCAAGCCTCGTGCTCAGTAGTGTTCCACAAATCAAGCAGCCCAACTACCCATACATTTTCCTATTTATATATTTAAGCAAACAAAGGCATGAATGTTAATTGGCTACAGGTTACATAGCTCCCTTATGCGCTAGTATTCTCTCTTCTTTTGGTTCATGAGTGTCTCTTCTCCTGCTGATCACTGCCACGCTCTCTCTTTCTCCTCCTCTGGCTCCGTGCTTTCCTGTGTGCTGCTCCGGGAGTTGCTGCTCCTGAGCTGCCCCTGCCGGAATTCCCCTTTAGCCAGTTGGAGCTGATTCCACACAGTTGCTGAGTTGCCTTGGTTTGTTTCTTCCTTACCTTGGGGGCTCTGCCAAACGTCTTCGTGGCCCATGAATTCTGCATTCCTCGTGTGCCGCTGGAAATCCTTCTCGCCGAGCTTTGTTAACCTCCCGCGGGGCTGGGATCATTGGAACACGTCCAGCCCCGAACCTTAACACGGCAATTCTGCTGACCAGGAATTTGTGTTTCTAACAGCTGGACATCACTTAGAGCTTGTTGGCCGCTCTGTTTCACGGATTAAATCTCCCTCCTTGTTCATCAGGTTTGAAAGTTACGAAGATCAGACAGCAAAGAACATATTTTCTTAACAAAATTTTACATACTCCACATTCTATGAGGAGTAGTGCCAAGGCATAGGTAGGATGTGATTAAACTCTCCATGAGCTCTTTTGAGTGGAATCCTGCTAGCAATGGGGTTCCCACTAAGGGCTGGATTGCCCTCATGGGATGGGATGGTTGGGCATGGAGTGGTTGTTGGAAGTACTTTTTGTAGGCCTCCTGTTTTTCTTGTTCTCTGTTCAGGGCTGTGGATAACGGACCGTGAGCAGAGGAGTAACACTGCTTTAAAGAATGGGTGGGTTGAGATGCGGAGGAAAGCTGCTGGGGGCAGGTTTACTCCTATTGTGACTATTATCAGGGCTAAATGATTTGATGTGGAGAAGGCCGGGTCTAATACCGTTCTCTCTGAGGCCTCGTGTGGCAGCAAATGGTGTNCCGGCACACGGACAGTAGATATGCAATAAATAAACAGTATATATAAAGGGGCATGCATATATATATATATATATATAGAGAGAGAGAGAGAGAGAGACAGAGGTATGTTCATACATAATCTTAAATATATATAAAAAGGGGGATAGAGATACATGAATATATGTATATACGTAGGTACTTATGTGTGTTTTTATATAAGATGTATAAATTATTATAATGTTTGTTGTATAAGTATATAATGTATAAACACGTGTAAATATTTATATTATGTATATCTATCGGTATATTTCTGTATATATATGAATATATAAAGGGGTGTGTGCTGAAAAGATGGAGCCAGGCTCTGCTCGGGGCCCAGCTATGGCCCCAGAGCCACGGGCAGGGCCTGAGCCCGGGAACTGCCCCTGCACAGGAGGCAGAACTTCTGCCCTGGGCAGTGCCAGCCCTGAGCAGATGGTGCAGAGAGGCTGTGGAGTCTCCTGCCTGGGGATATTCCAGAGCCACATGGACACACTGCTGTGCCCTGAGCTCTGGGATGGCCTTGCTGGAGCAGGGACGTGGCACCGGAGGAGCCCCTGTGGGCCCCTCCAGGCTGATCCATTCTTGGATTGTGTGAAAGGGTAGAAAAGATCCGAGTTACCAGGGAAGGGTAACGGCACCAGAGTTAGGGTTGTGTGTCTGCAGTGTGGCTGTTAAGTTTCCACATGGATACGTGTGAGTGAAGAGCTCAGCAGTGGTGATACCATTGTGCTGTTCCCTCCATAGCTTTATGCAGGTCAGGAGTGCAAAGTCCTGGGCTCAGGACAGGAAAGGAGCTGCTGGAGAGGTCTTGTGGAGAGCACAGAGAGGATTTGGGGTCTTCTCCTCTGGTGAAGAGAGACCAGGAGCTGGACGTGGTTAGCCCAGAGAAAAGACTGAAAGGGGATCTCATCAATGCATAGAAATATCTCAAAAATGGGTATAAGAGGGTGGTGCCCAGCAGCAGGCCAAGGAGCAAGGGCCATAAACTAAAACACAAAAAATTCCATGTCAACGTGAGGAAGAACTTGTTTTCCAGGAGGGGGCAGAGCCTTGGAACAGCCTCCCAGGGAGGCTGTGGAGTCTCCCTCTGGGACGTTCCAAACGTACCTGGACACCTCCTGTGTCACCTGCTCCAGGTGACCCTGCCTGGGCAGGGGAATTGGACTGGGTGACCTCCAGAGGTCCCTTCCAACTCTAAAAATTCTGTGAGTTACCACCCCAGTGAAATCAGCAGGACGTGTGACCCAGGACTGTCCCAGCCTGATCTCAGCCTCAGTGCTATTTTCTAGGGGTCTGAAGTACTAGACTCAGCAAGACTGATTTCTGTCTCCTGTGTGTTTGAGTGTCTTGTATGAGAAATTTTAAAAAATACATATAAAATTCTATTATTTATAATGAAAATTAGGAAAAACAGAATGTTTGGCATTAGGACAAAATTTGGGCAAGGACTGTTTTAACCCACACTGGATTTAAAAAATTTAAAGTATTCCAAGAGAGAGAAGTGTGTGCATGCATATGGTGTAAAGTTGGAGAAAATGAAATGTCAGGGAAACTGCTCTTTGGAACGTCACAGAGTTTTCACAGTAAGTTTCCTTAAGGATACTTATTTTGGTTAGTGCTGTTTGGGTCCTTAGCAATGAATGGACAGTAGCACCCCAGCCCTCCATTTGTCTTTTGTTGTTATTTGTTTATATTGGCTGTGCAATCTGAAGTTAAATAACTTCATTGTGTTTTGGTTTCCCTCCCAATGCAGACTATGGGGTGACCATGGCCAAGAAGCATTGGAATCTGCCCATGTTTGCATGATAAATGCAACAGCAACAGGAACTGAAATACTCAAAAACTTGGTGCTGCCAGGTCAGTGGATTTTTCTTCTGTCTCTTCTTTGTGATGTATCTGATGGCTTGATGTTGCCAAGTATTCATAGGAAATTTTTTTCCCCCCCAAAGGTATTGGTTCATTTACAATTGTCGATGGAAATCGAGTCTCTGGAGAAGATGTTGGAAATAAGTAGGTTTTTTACTGATTTCAGTTACAAATTGTGACAGAGTGACAGAGTTTCATAGGTAGTTCCATCTCTGTATTTGCTAAGAAGTCCTGTAAAATTATTTTAAAAGAAATTTAAACTCTCTGTATTTCTCCAGGTCCTCTGTGGGTTTGGAGGTTGGTGACAGTGTGCATGGTCATTTTGATATTAGCTGTTAAATTATTTTACTTGCTGGGTTTGCTTCACATGTCAAGTTTATAAGGACAGTGCTCCCTACTCAGTATAAAAATATTGAAAATTAACTTGTTTGGTGTAGTCATGAGCTATGACAGTGCTTGTGTTTCAGTGTAGTTCAGTATATTTTCCCTAATTCTGGTGATACAGATGACTTAATTTTCATTAGTCATTGTGCAACTGTGACTGCTAGCCATTTATTAGTATTCATAGCTTTGAAAGGCTCTGTGCAGCAGGGGAAACGGTAAGAAACTGTTTGGAAATCCTGTAAAAATGATTTTCCTACTAAATTCTTGATAAAGTTCTGTTACACTGCACATACATACCTACAGGGGTTATGTGAGGGGGAAGGATATTCCATTATATGAGGAAATCAGTGCTAGTGAGTCTTTGATTAGCCTGGTGAGAAAGAACCTGCAGCATGATCCTGTCTTCTAGAGAAGTTTGGCATGTTCTATATTTCACATTTATGGCTTGGGAATTGAAAAGCTTTCTTAAGAAACTGTTTCTGAGGAGAATACAACACTGTGGGAAAAAGCAGATTTAAAGGGGAAAGTGGTTTGTTGTATATGAGAGTTAGCAGCATATTCTGCAGCACAAACTGTAACTTCAATGCTGTTTTTTCTTCAGAATAGAAGTTCATATATAATTCTTGTCTCCTTTTTAGCTTCTTTCTACAAAAAAGCCATATTGGTCAGGTAAGGAGATAATAAATGTCAGTTTACATGTATTGAAAGCATGGAAATGTTGAATATTTAAATGTGGTATTATGAATAATGATAAAAGCATATATGTATAGGTTAAAGTCTTTAAAAAGTCTGTTGATTCTTTAACAGAATTCTCCATGTTTACTTTTTAGTCGTTCATAAGTGAGAAGATAAACTCAATTGTGGTGAGATTGAATAGAAAAAAATGAAGAGCTTATGGTTAAAATCTGTGGAAGGATAAGGTATAAAACCATTGTGGTTGAAGGACTAAAGCTAAGAGTAGGGACGTGAATGGGGAAAAAAATATCACAAAACCAGAAAGTACGAGAGGCATAGATAACTCTTGGAAATTCTGTAATGAAATTGGAAATTAGGAAATAGCTGTCTCACAGTTTGTCTTGTTAAAACAGTATTACAGAAAGTGCTCTCAAACTAAATGCCTGCTATTATGGGATGCATTTTTGCTTCAGATGAGCAAGGCTTGGAGTAAGGAGCCTTAGCTTACAATGAGCTTTTTTGTGGGGTGTTTTCTGGAGTTGTTTTGTTGGTATTGCTTGGTTTAGCTTTGATAGCATATGGCATTATGTAGTACTGATACACTGTGTAAACTGCATTTTATTTTGATTGCTCTGAAACAGAATCGTGCCCAGAGTGCCATGGAGCTCTTGCAGGAATTGAATAGTGATGTTTCTGGAAACTTCGTTGAAGAGGTTTGTCTTCCTAAATTAGTACTGTGTGTGTGTTATACAGTGTGATAAAAACGTGACATAACAGCTCTCTGTTGCTTTGTGATGTTGCAGTTTAAATAGATTCAGGATAAAACAGCATTTGGGAAAGATGATCTTAAGTTAAATCATTTGTATGTATTACAAACAAAAAATCACTTCATGTATTTCAAACACTATTTTGTAACTTCATCTTAATTTTATAACTTTCATTTAACACTTCATATTCAGCAGACTTGGTGTGTACTTAGAAATTTTCAGTGTTCTCTGACACATTTTTTCCCCCTATTTAGAGTCCGGAAAAGCTTTTAGACAACGACCCTTCCTTTTTTAATCGGTTTGACTTAGTGATTGCAACACAACTGCCAGAAAGGTAAGAATTACCTAAGATTGAATTACCTGTTTTCATTCAGTTATAAAAGCAGGTTTATAAGTACATATATATATATATATATATATATATACACATAGATGTGTCTATATGTGTGTATATATATATATATATGTATGTGTGTGTGTGCATTTATGCACAGGCACTTCCTTGCAGAAAAACTTAAGCAGAACAGAACTCCATTAAGGAAAATTACAGCCAGTGGTGGCATTTTCTAGAGACCCTTTTTGTACCTCTGATGGGAACTGCCTCTGCTTGCAGTTAGGACTCTGCAGCATATGGATCTAATTCTTTATTTCTCTCTCTCATAACTCATTGAAGCTTTTTATTTGATACTTGGAGTATTTGGGAAGGTGGAATGAGACATAAGTAAGATAATGAATGAATATAAATTCCTATATGAAATTCATCACCTTACATGCTTAGGATCATGATGATATTAGAGAAGTTTTCTGAAAGGACTTTTTCACAGAGTAACTGGTGCAGGAGTTAACTTTATAGTTCACTGTTGTCTTCTGTAGATCTGAAAAAAGCATGCTTTTCTTTACAGTACATTGTTGCGCCTGGCTGAAGTTCTCTGGAATTCCAACATTCCTCTGCTGGTCTGCAGGACCTACGGACTGGTTGGTTACATGAGAGTCGTGATTAAAGAACATACAGGTTAGAGGGTTTGCTGACGTAAAGACTTCTCTGGAAGGTTGAAAGCTTCAATAACTTATGTCACTTTGAGGTTTTTTTTGTTTGTCTTTTTTCATCTTGTGACATATTTAGTGTTTGTTAAGTCTTAGGTAGTTTGCATTGTTTGAAGAATGCATGGGGATTTTGGACCACAACAAGTAGTAAAATTGGGGATTATCCTGACATTATGGGTGACTTACACAGAGCACTTACTTTGAGAATCAAGCAGTGAAAGTAGCAGGTGATCCTGTATTTGTGTAGCTCTATTTTGAAGGCCAGACATAAAGCTGGGAAATGAGTTGTGTCATTTTTTCACAGTTGTTGAATCTCACCCTGACAATATGTTAGAAGATCTGAGACTGGACAAACCATTTCCAGAACTGACAGAACACGTTCAGGATTATGACTTGGAGCATATGGACAAAAAGGTTGGTGTGTGGTTTGCACTGTGTTCCCCAAGACAGATGCAGATACGGTACAGGGATTTTGTGAAAATGGCTCTTGGCAGATGACTCTGGTGCCAAGTCTCATCTGAACAGAACCAACCCTAGAATCAGTCACGAGGAACTATTTTTGCCTCTTCCCCAAATGTTCCAGTCTCTTTCAATCTTAAGCAGGTGGGGGTCTTAGGAAGCACGAAGTATTCTTGGACAACTTGATCTTTTGTTAGATTGAATACCCCCTCACGCTCTTTTGGAATTTGTTTTTTAATTTTTATAGTTAACCTACTGCTGCAGAGCTTTGCACCATGGGTTTTTGTGCATAGCCTAAGTTCCACTCCAGAAAAATACTGGAGAACCCTTTCTAAAATAACGTAATAATAATTTGATAATTTCTTTTATAGCAGTTAAAGAACATTATGACTGAATCAAAATCTGGAATATGTCCTGTGTCTTTAGAGTAGTGGAAGGGATATTTGGGCTTTACATTGAAAATAGGTTTTTAATTTGTTTTTTATTTTTTATCTTTTCTCAACCTGACAAAGATTTCTCCACTGTTCAATTACAGGACCACAGCCACACTCCATGGATTGTGATTGTAGCCAAGTATCTCACAAAATGGTTCAATGAGGTATGTCGCAAAACTGTATTATTGCTATTATTAGTCTGTCTTTTCTGAAGCAGTTAATTATTTTGGCAGTGTGTAACATAAAAAAAGGAAGTGGAATCATAAAATAAAGATTACTAATTGAAATACAAGTGAATGTGTGAGCAGTGACAGACTCCTGGAGTTCAGCAGTCTGAACATAGTGAGCTTAGTAGTAGGTATTTTAAAGACAAAAATCTCTTTGTGTTTTTTAAATTTAGAAAAGTGAACAGTTGCCTAAGAGTTACAAAGAGAAAGAAGCCTTCAAAGAACTGATTCGGCAAGGTAATCCATGTCCCAGGGGCCCCTTATTCCTGCTGGCAGACATAGATACAAAGTGATATCTGAAAAGTAATCCCTAGTTCTCTCAGGTTTAATTTATGAAAGATATGCTGGTATATATGATGTATATACATATGTATATACATCATATATATGCTGTATGATTCTTCTGCTAAATTGTCAGGTGGATCTTAAGATGCCAGACTTGCTTATAAATGTTTGTTGTCAATGTTTTATCCTGTCTAAGATCCAGAGTGTGTATTGATGGGGGTGGGAGCAAAGGCCTTAAGAGAAAATCCTGTTAAAAATGTGATAAAGAGGAAAGCAAATGACTTTTTACACTAGAATTGTTATTCTGCAAATATTTGGTGTGTGCATTGACCCATCAGACACTTGGTAATCGTTCATCTCTGCATGGCTGGGTTCTGTTGCACTGACTGCACTGTTACCGGTATGTGAATGCCTCCATTTGGGCAGGGGATTCAGTCCAATACCTTTTTAGGGTGCTGAAATTCATGTGGCATTTTTAAGATCTATAGGCATTGTCTTAAATGGTTGTAGAACAAACACCATTGACTGAAGTTTTGATATTTCCTCACTTGAAGATGGCCTGTGTGCAAATTTGAAGTGGTCCTTATCCCCAGGCAGTGATAAGGAGCAGACCTGATCCTTTGGTTATGTCAGATTTTTAGTGGAGGCCCTTTCTTGGGCTGGCTTGCTCTGTGGATGCATAAGTGTTTGCCAAATTTGATCAAAAAACCCCAGCAAAACCTGACTGGCATGAGAAGGAGAGTTGAATTGTTGATTTAGTGCTTATGAAACTTCATTATATCCTTCTTACACAAATAAACCAGTGCTTCTGTGCTAAGTAACTTCTACTTAGCATCACAGGAAAGTGAATAATATGCAGAATTCAGATGAAGTTAGCTTTAGAATTACATCTGATCTTTTTTCTTGTGATTTATTTTTCATTTTTCTGCTGGTAGCTGCTATGCCACAAATACATCCAAAGCCAGTCTGCTCTGTTGGTAAGATATAAATGATGAGATGTAATTCAAATGGTTGTGTGTTTTAATTTTTTTTTCCAACAAGGTATCTTAAAGAATGAAAATGGGACCCCAGAAGATGAGGAAAACTTTGAAGAAGCTATAAAAAATGTGAACACAGCATTAAATCGTACAGAGGTAAAAGAAACATTGCTGTGATAAAATTGAAGCAATTTCAACTGCCTCATTTTCTCAGAATATATTATTCAGTTTTAGGGCAGAAATTTAATTTGTAGCATTTGTATTTAGCTAAAACAGGATTAGTACAATGTTAGAACTGAAATTGTGTAGTTAAATAGACCTAGACTAGCTGGAAATGTAGCTTATGGAAATTATCTTGCTCTTGCAAGAAATCTGCATTTCCCTCCTGCAGACTTGAATTCGAGTCTAGAATGAGTCAGCAACCAGAGTGCATCAGTGAGTTCTTGTCTGACTTCTTCAGTTCAGTCTGTAAAAAACTGTGCAGTGCTGGGTACAATTGCAAGGATTTAGCAGTGAGAGGTGTGGCTGATGCTAATTTAAGTACACTGGTGTGAGAGAGACTGAGAGCTCTTAATGAAATTGTGCTGTATTGAAGCCAGGGTCTGTAGTAATTACTCTCTGTAGAAATGAAGGGCTGCATGAGACTCCTGATACTTCTTTTCTCTTGAAGACACTTACTACAAAATTCCCTTCATAAACTGGTCAAGCTTAAAAGCATTAGAAGTGATGTTTTCATTGTTTCTTAAATAATCCTGACCTTGTAACTCGTGGTTTAAAATTAAGCTCTGATTTCTTTAGTTTCTCATCTGGGGTAAACTGCAAAGGCTACATGGGGCAAAAGCACATTCTGTGATCCTTCCTAGATTATCTTCTGCTGTTTTGAACTGTGTTGATCCTTGCTTGGATAGTCATGTTAAGTCTCCTAAGAAAGCAGCAGGTAAAACTTGGTGCTGTCATCGAAGCCACTACCAGACATGGCCCAGGATATTTATATTTATTTGAGTTTATATGCCAGACTGACCTGCAGCAGTTAAGGATTCTGACTAAAACACTGACTTTTGTAGCCCCATTCCCCTTCCCTGGCCTTGCAGCTGCTCTGCCCCAGCAGGCAGGGTGGGCAGTTGGAACGGTTGATGCTGCAGTTTTTTAAATCTTCTCTGTCAAAGATGAAAGTCAGGTGAGATTTTCTTTGTGACATTGATCTTGCTCAGAAGCATTGCCTTGCTCTTGGGCAGGGCTGCTGTGTGAAATGTGTCTGAGCAGCACTGACTGTGTAGGATACAGAGATTTGCCATGAAACTCTGAGATCGCTTGGAGTTGGCTTACCTATGTAGTGAGTGATGACATAATTCAAGAAATCAAAAGTCAAGGAATTACAAACCAAATTTATTTATTTTCCTAGGTTCCAAGAGGCATTGAAGAGCTTTTTAATGATGATTGCTGCCTAAAACTCACAGAGCAGGTATGAGTAGTTAAGGATAAGATTTAAATGTAGAAAAAGCATTGTAAATAACATCTGTGTACATGACTGTCTCTTGTGCATTTGTAGTCATCTTCCTTCTGGATTTTGGTTCGAGCTTTAAAAGAATTTGTGGCAAATGAAGGGCAAGGAAGCTTGCCTGTCCGGGGCACCATTCCTGATATGATGGCAGACTCCAGTAAATTCATCAAATTGCAAAATGTGTAAGTAGACAACTCCTTGAGGGAGCTCACTACCATTCATGTGGCTTGTATTTTGTCTTTATAATGTGAAGCAGAAAAAAAAGATTGCCTTCAATGTGGAGTTGATGGCTTTCTGCTGTAATTTTTTACTTCGTCGTTATTACCAGATACCGTGAAAAAGCAAAGAAGGATATTGCTGCTGTGGGGAACCATGCTGCTAAATTGTTACAGTCCCTGGGCAAGGTGAGTGCAAACCTATGGCCATTCTTTTAATGGAATGAAGTATCTGTGAAGTATCTGCTTTATTTATGCATTTGGTTTGATCATATAAAAGTAAAATGCATACAGGGATATACTCTTTACAATTTAAGACAGTTTTTTTTGTACATTAGTAACTAGTTATTTCACAATAAATATATTAATATATATGTGAAAGCAGGAATTCTCTGGCCATTGTGTGTACTGGAATGAGTATATTCTCTCTTTTAGGCACCTGAGTCTATTTCAGAGAGAGAATTGAAATTGTTCTGTGAGTATGCTTGGATTCTATTCTGGGTTTATGCAAATGATCAAATAATCAAAAACTTTTGAATGATCATGTAGTTATTAAGCAGTAAGTCAATATTTGAATTTTTTAAGTAAGTACTAAGTGGTTTGCATCCCTCATTTTCAAGAGAAGTAGCAGATGTTCAGCATCTCTCAGGAGTGAGTCTGTAAAGGTTGGCTTTAAAATGATGTATCTTTTCACTCCAAACAACAGGGAACAGCTGCCCTCTGCTTCCTGTGATGAGTACCTGAGCTCTTGCCCATGCTGGGGTACTGGTTTCAGGGTGTGGGGTCTGCAGACTTGAGGTAATCTGAAAAACTGTAGCTCTGTTGATGGCACTTGAGGTTGTGTCTGTCCTGGATGTGTACACGTGTCCAGCAGCAGCCTGGCTGAGGCTCCTCACAAGCTAGAAAGCTGCCCTATAAGCACAGGGCCAAGAGCGTGCTGCCCTGCACTGGTAAAGCATTTGGGAACCTCCCACTTGCTCCTTTTTTAGTGCTAGGTTGTAATTGCACCCTGTGTTGATTCATAGCGATGATACTGGAAAAGGACCTTTTCCAGCTAATGGCTGTGCTGTTAAAATATTAATTGAGAACATGTGAGGCAGTATTAGATGTAGTGGAAGATGGAAAGAGCCATGCTGATTTGAAGCTTGGAAGAGGGAAGCATGGTGGCTTTGACTGATGAATTGCTGTGGTATAGCTGTTACATTAACTTGGCAGATATATCAAGATTCCACATGAGCACAAAGTATTTCCCTAAAACTCTCCTGACCATAGACCTAAACGTAGTTAAACAGGTTTTTATTACTGCAAGCTGAGAAGAAACAGGAAAGTGTTCAATGAAATGCTGTTAAGTTGTAGCCTTTCCCATGTCACACAGCAGCGAGACAGAGCTGTAGTGAGTGGTGGCACTGACGGGGCAATCTCTCCTTGCCCAGGCAGCAACGCCGCCTTCCTGCGCGTGGTGCGGTGCCGCTCGCTGGCTGAGGAGCACAGCCCCAATGCCTGCAGCAGGGATGCAATCAGTAAGTACTGCTGCTTGCCACAAACCTCACTGCATTTCCAGCTTGGAATGGTTTGGTGAGGAAAAGGAAATGTAAGCTACACGTTCTGTTGCATTATGCAGTTTTATCATTTGGAATGTCACAATGGCTTTGGTGAATTTAAATAAATTCTTAATATAAGGAATACGTCTCTCAACTACAAGTATGGAGATTTAGGTCTAGAATGTTAAATTCAGTTTGATTTTGAAATTTCAAAAATTACCGTACAGATTGATGCATGTTTCAGCTTTTGTTTTCTTGTGGATTTTACTTGTAGTACTCTATAAATAAAACACTGTTTTTTTTCAAATTTCTCTTTTCTGTACCTCAGTTATTTCTGACAGAGCTGAAAAGGTGCTTTAACCTGACCAAATTAAAATCATTATCATGTGAACTAACAAATTAATTACTTAATATTGCTTTTGCTTTTTATATTGCCTTTTTGGTTTTTTTGTTTGGTTTTGTTTGTTTTGATTTGGTTTGTTTGTTTGTTTTTTGGGTTTTTTTTTTGAGCAGGATATAAGCAGCAGTCTGTATTTACAAAGACTGCTGAGCTGTGTGGTAAGGGATTTAAGACCTATTTTATAACTACAGTCATTACAGATAATACTTAAAGCATGTCTTTCAAATTGTAAAATTATAACTAAGGAATACCAATTTAAATTAAAGCAGTCAGAATTGAAATGTGAGTTTCTTCAGTGATTAGTTTATATTAAATACAAAAAATATGGTTTTGTCATAAACTTTGGAGGCAAAATTGTGTATCTGACAACTGTTTGATTAAGATTCTGTCACAGGTTGTATTCATTAAGGTTTCTTTCTACTGCAGATTTTACCATTTGTTTTCAGGGAATTCAAAACCTTGCTTTTTTCCATTCCATCTGCACCAACTAACCAGTTCTCTTGCTGTTTTCAGTTTCCCATATGGATAACCCAGACAGTGAAATAGTGCTATACTTGATGCTGAGGGCTGTCAATAGGTTTTACAAGCAGCATGGCAGATACCCAGGTATGTTAATACCAGTTACTTCACATCATCAGAAGAAGTATAAAGATCCGATAGTTACTGTAGTTCAAGTTATAAAGTGCAAATGCATTAGTTGTGGTTTTGTTTCCATAGTAATACAGCTTTAGGAATGTGAAAATTATACTTAGTTTTTTCTCTTTGGGAACTTAAGGAATTTATCTGAATTTGTATCATTAATGGGTTGTGTGGGCTATCAATCAGTTCAGTTATGCAGTAATTTGTTTATCATGAGAACCATCAACAGAATACTCAATTATTCTTAGTCTAGTACTAATAACACAGTAATTGGCTTAGAAACTTTTTAGGAAAACAAAATATTTAGGCTACCATTTAAACCCATTAGCTTTGACTGTGATGTTACAGTTGTGTGATGAAACAGTTGATTTATTTTCCAGGTGTCTACAACTACCAGGTGGAAGATGATATTGGAAAGCTCAAATCATGCCTTACTGCTTTCCTCCAAGAACATGGGCTGTCTGTAGCAGTGAAAGATGACTATGTGCACGAGTTGTAAGTGTTGTTTTTGAGATGTGGCTTTGCTAGTAAAACTGCTGGGCGGTTTGTGACTGTTCCTTTCCTGTGCAGTTGTCGCTATGGAGCTGCCGAGCCTCATGCTGTTGCTGCCTTCATGGGAGGTAAGGGTGACACTCCAGGGCCACACAAACAGCAGCCTGCTGAGCCAGAACTCTGCTGCCTTAATTACTCTGCTCTCTCAGAGCACAGGCTGCAATCACAGGCTGCAGTCAGTCACAGATGGCAGTAGGGCACAATCCTCCCCTTCATTGTCCAGACGTGACCTCCTACAGCACATACAGAATAAATGAGTGCAGCAAGGGTTATAATCAGTAAAATAAATAAACTTCAGAAATAATCACAGTACATCAACTCTTCAAGCTTAAAAATGTGTTTAGAAATGAAATGCTGGAAAAAGGCTTATTTTTTTAATGAAAGTGATAATTACAGTAATTTTAAAATTAGTGCTGTACGTATCTTCTTTTAATATAGTACACTTAGGTTAAAGATCTATGAAATATAAGTAGCCTTGGTTTCTTAACTGCATTCATCCTGCAGATAGGTTTTAATGGATGCCCAAAATTGATATATCAGTTCACTTACCATCTTTATTTGGCTTCATGCAGTGCTGAAGATAATTGTGTATTATATATTCTGCATATGTAGGTATTTTTTTCTGATAAAACAGAATTTGGTAGATATCATTCTTTAGAAAAATACATAAAGGTAATTTCTGAAGAAATTTCAGAATGTTTCCTACTACAGGAAAACTCAGAGAGATGACACTGAAGTGACCCTTCGGTTTATTTTGCATTTAAGTTTTACATGATTTTTTTTTTTCTAATTCAGCTTCTCAGTTAAGAGCGGTCGCAACTTGCATGGGTCTATCTGCTCACGCATTTTTACTCTGTGTGTCTGTACATGGAGAGAAGGTGTATGCAAAGCTAACTTTTGAAGTAGCAGCTTTCTGATCATCTTTTATAGTGGAAAGTACTGAAGGGCAATTTTGCCTCCTGGGAGATTTATCAGGCACTTCTGAAATAATTCCAGTGTAGGGACTTCTATGCGGATTGTTCAGGGCCTTTATAAAGGAGGAGTTGGACAGAGCAACACACGGTCAAATCAATGTGATTAGCTCATGCATTCTCCATTTATTATCTCGAGATGGCTGGTTATATAGAGATTCAGATAGTTTACAGTAACAGGTGTCTTCTGATTGGTATACCAGGTGAAAAGGAATGCAAACATTTCTACTGTTAAGGCAGCTACGGTAATAACAATGCAACTGTTCTACCTAAAGTTAAAACACACCTTAATTAAAATTTCTTGCTGCACAACAAGGCTTAATAACTTCTACACAGGCCTGAATCTAAGGCCTACGCCCAGAATAGCTCAAAGCTCACTCCAAAACACAATCATGCCCCAGCTCTCCAAGGAATTCTGTTACACTTCTAGATAAGTAACATTATTTTACTCTTGTTTAAATATGACCTGCTAACTGCCTTCTGTTTTTCTTCTCTTTTGCAGGAGCTGCTGCACAGGAAGTTATCAAAGTCATCACAGGGCAGTTTGTAATTTTTAATAACACTTTTATTTACAGTGGAATGTCACAGACTTCAGCAACTTTCCAGGTGTAGGATAAGCTCTTGGATTCAATGCCTCCAGGCGCTGCTGCTGCTGTATTTACAGTTTTTACAGTATTGACAGTACTGTAAATACTGTGGTGTTCTCCCACTGACTGGACTGTTCTGTTCTGTATTACCTAGTAATTAAAGTTTCTTTGTAATTACCTTCTTTTTTTGTTGTGGTTCCTGAGGAAAAATAAAATACTATGTCCTGACAATTTTTTAAAATCTAGAATTTTCTGGCTCACCTCTGAAAGAAAAAGGCAGTAGCTGTTTTGGGCAGGGTAAGTTGCATTTACAAATTGGCTCACCTTTTTGGCAGCAGAACTGCATTTTTTCTTATAAAAGCTGCTCATCAGCTTGAGTGGGGAGAAGGTGCAAAAGGCTGAGAGAGGCTGATGGAGCTCTGATGGTCTGAGGATCCAATGGTGCAAAGAGCTGGAAGGTGAAATACCTTTTATTGAGTTATTGAGTTATTGAGTTATTATTATATTATTGAGGGTCATTAGGGAAAGGGAGTGTGTGCCTGAAAGCTCGGTTCTGTCAGCCATATTCACCTCGTAAAAGGTTTTTTTCCTGCACCCGTGGGCGTGGCCAATGCCAAGGGATGGTGGCTCTTTCTGTTGTGGGGGCATTGCAGCCTCCAACTGCTGAGTATGCCAACCGAGCTGCATTGAAACGTGTTCTCCAGGGCTCAGTTGTGGCGCTGGTCCTGGTTAACATCTTTATCGATGATCTGGATGTGGGGATTGAGAGCACACTCAGTAAATTCACAGATGCCCAGTTGGGTGGGAGTGTGGATCTGCTGGAGGACGGGAAGGCTCTGCAGTGAGACTTGGACAGACTCGATCGATGGGCCAAGGATATGGGCATGAGGTTCCACAAGGCCCAGTGCCACATCCTGCAGGTCACCAGCCACCTCAGTGTGAGCCAAAGTGTGCCCAAGGGGGCAAGAGGCCAATGGCACCTGCCCTGTATCAGCAGCAGTGTGGGCAGCAGGACCAGGGCAGTGCCTGCCCCTCTGTGCTCGGCACTGCTGAGACCACACCTCGAGTGCTGTGTCCAGCTCTGGGCCGCTCCTGAAAAAGGACATTGAGAGGCTGAGTGTGTCCAGAGAAGGGCAACAAGGCTCATGAAGGGTCTNGGGCGCTGCCCTCAGCTCCGCAAGATCCCATCCCTAAGCCCAGCGATCCCATCCCTCAGCCCGCAGATCCCACCCCTCAGCTGGGAGATCCCACCCCTCAGCTCGGCGGACCCGCCTCGCCCCGGGGTCTGCCCGCAGCCACCTGCACCGCCGGATCACAGGTACCTGAGCCGTGCCCCATTTCTCCCCTCGGGACTCCCCAGCCCTCCCACAGAAGAATGCAGCTGCTGTTTCATCTTTAGACTGCTGCCTTCCTCCCCGCCCCCGCTTTTTAATTTTAAAATTTTTATATGTTTTTTCCCTTTTATGTTTGGGCTGATCTGGTGTTTGCCAAGACTTCAAAGTGGAGCTCTGATAATGAGCTGTAAATCACACAGGGCTCCTCTGAGAGAGGAGGGTGGAAGGGAGCTGAAATAGGCCAGGACACCCTCAAGTCCTGTTGCACAGCACAGCGTCCTCACGGCCTCAGCTGCTGCTGTGGGGTTTGCTTTCCACAGGACGCCAGCAATCTGCGCTTCCCCCCTCTGGGGTTTGGTCCCTGGGTTTCGAAGGGTAAGTCCCGCCGAGGCTGGCTGGTCTACTGCCCGTGCCAGCCGTGTGCTCTAGCGCTGCTGAGTGCGCACGTTGACAGACCTGCACTTCTGCAGGAGTGGTTTTTGAGGTTTGAAGGCATGTTACTGGGCAGTTTTCCAGAACTGATGGAGAAGAGGTAAACTGTTTTATATGCAACATTTGGCAGGTGTTTGTTGAAGCAAATCTAGTTGCTTGTCTTTCCACCTTGCCCTGTGATGCAACAACCGAGGGTGAGCTATTTGCATCTAATTAATGTAGGCTGGCTTATAAATACTATTTTGTGTACCTTCTGTAGGTTGCAAAAGTAAAAGATCCAGGTAAGGCCAAGATGTATCCTTGTATACATACAGTTTTAAACCTCTTGTGCTTCCTATATTGTGTAATTATGTATTAAATTAAACTCTTCTGAAATGCAACTAGCTCCAGAGCGAACTCATTTTTACAGCCTTCCTTTTGTTTGGGTGGTAGCAATAGGGCAANGTCTTGTGGGTTGCATGGTTCATGTAATGTGACAATGTCTGTGGTGAATTTAAATGAGTTGTCACTGTAAGGAATATGCCTCTGTGCTCATAGCCTTTGGTTTGATCAGTACTGCCAGAGCAATGCTGATGGTTTAGTGGCTCCTTGAGCAGCAGGACTGAGTGTTTTGTAGTGTTCACACCCTAAGTAACATTACTTGGTCTTAGTGCCAGTTGTTGGCTGATGGCAAAGTTGGCCACTCTTGTAAGGAAAATTGGATGAGCTTTGTTGCGATCAGTGACACAGAGCAGGGGATATTCTTTATTGACAGTGCCCCTCAGTGGTAGCATGGAATTACCTGATTGCTGCAGAACGTCCACTTTCAAAAGATGATAACCTGGTAGTTACAAATGCAGGGTTATTATAAAATACTGTATTTCCAAAGGAAATCTTTGCCATACAAGAATACATTAAACTGTGTGTGTGAGAGATGGCAGAGTAAAAGCAGAAAACTGGAAAGAGTGCGTTTTAGAAAAATGATGTCATTTATACTGCATATATTATAAATACTGCTAATCTGAACTGAACTGAAAACACTTTTTCCTTGCTGTTGTAGAACAAGAACAGAGATAAAACAAAAATGAACACTCAAAAGGTGCAGATAAATCAGTGTGGTAAGATATCTAATATAATTTGTCAGTATAATCTGCATCAATTTTACAAAGTTTTAGTAGACTGTGATAGGCCTGTTGTGGGGAGGTGAGCAGTTGGGAAGATGTGCTTTTTCCTAGTTGACAAATTTTGGATACTGTATTGGATATGTAAAGTGTAAATCCAATGACAAACCTATACATAGTAAAGCACACCACCACAAAGTCACCTTTTTTTTTAAAATTTGCTAATATTTGTCCACATTTTTATTGTATTTTGACTTCTTTAAGAACCCTCAAACCTTGTAAGGGTTTACAGTAAACAATACCTTCTGTCACGGTTAAAATAATTATCAAATAAGTATTTTAATTATACCCCAAAGTCTTAGAAGCAGATTTTGCAAATGTGTTTACCCACCTATGGTTGTATGTAGGTGCCCAGAGAATATTTTGTGTTCCGTCTCCAACCACCTGACTGAGGGCTCTGCTGCTGTGGTGCATGATTTATGTCTCCTGTAACTCAGTACCATGGAGCAGCCTTGTGCTCTTGGACTCTTTCCTTACTGCTCCACAGATTTTCAACTGTATTTGCACTCTGAATATTTTAATGGTTGTGTATTTTTTACACTTAATGCTCCTTGCAATTGTGAATTTAGTGGTTTACATCATACTTACTAAGAGTTACTAGCAATTAAAGCCCAGAAATGTTAAAAGGAGGCTGTTATTCTGCAAAGGAAGTCATGCTCAAATAACAAACTATGGATAGAAATATTTCTAAGTTTGTTGTTTGTGGCTGAATAAGAGTGATGTAGCTCCATTTTGGCTCACTTTTTCCCCTTTTTTAAAATACATGTACATACTACATTTTGGATAGGTTTATTCTAATACTGACTAGATTAATGTATAGAAAATATAACAATTTTAATGAAGTTTTTTTGTGTTTGTTCCTAGATATGAAAACAGATCTGAACTTACTGCTTGAATGCCTTAAATATCAGATGGACTGCCCTCTGTCTCAGAAGGAGGCTTTGATCACTATCTATTCCATTTGCCAACAAAACAGTAAGAAAGGCTTTTCCTTAGAAACAGTGCAGTCATTTCTGGTCACCATGTATGTTAAGAAACTGCACTGTAAAAATGTTGTCTAAAGGATATAAGGTTTGAGGTGCTGGAAAATCTTAGAAGCCTTTCATTTTGCAGAGAAACAAAAGCAGAAGTTTCTGTTCTTTTTTCCTCTTGTAGGTGAAGCAAGCGAATACTTTCGAGAAATTGGTGGTTTGATGTTTATAAATGACCTTGCCAAGTCGAGTGTTCATTGCATCGTAAAGGAAGCAGCTTTATTTACGTTGGGAATTATTATAGAGAGTAATGGTAATAAAAATAATATTTCTTGTATTTCTGAGCGCGTTATGGCCCCCTGTCATTACTTGTGCTCGTGCTTTGTCTCCATTTTCTTTTGGTCTCACAAAATGAGACTACAACATTGTCTGTTGGAGCAAGGGCAATGGAGGTGCCCCAGTTGCCCTGTCCATCCCCAGAACTGATCAGTGCCTTGTTGATTTGTGCACAGAGGGTGTCTTTAAGTTACCAGACACCTGTACTCCCCCTCTTCCTCAGCAGCAAGTGTTCAGTGACTCCTGGATTGTTCCAAAGCTTGCCAGGGTCCTGGTTGGTGTAGAACTCACTGCAGGGGGAAGCCCTCAGTCACTTCGTAGTCCTGCCCTGTCTCCATTCCCCACATACTGGCAAAAACTGAGACTTAATAATTTAGGATTATGAGTGAGAATATAATTTAGGACTTAATGGTTTTCATTTTCTGTTTTCAGTGTATTGTCAACAGACTTTGTGTACTTCTGCATTGTTTGAAGACCTCATTTTATTTTTAATTAAAAAGGATTCTGGTGTGAACTTGAAAAGAATGTCTGTTTATGTCATCCTAGTACTGGTTTCAAATAATAGTAAGTTGGGGTTTTTTCTGTGTTACACCAACACTCCTTTTCTATTTGTCAATCTGCAGTACAAAATTTGGAGCGTTCAATAAGTAATGTTTTGGTGAAGTTAATTTTTAAAGATGAATGTTTGCATGTAACTGAACCTGAATTGTCTAAGTAAGTCATTGCTCACTGGGATTTCCTTAAACAGCAGAACGTGGTTTAGTTCTAAAAATACAGTTTGCAAATGCAAATCCATAGTTTCTGAGACTGTACAGAAAGAGAGAGACATAGCAAGGTTATTTGCCAATATGTTGATATGATTTTGTATTTACTTCTGGGGAGGATATGTGCTTAGGAAAGGGAATGTATGTATATAAATTAAACTTGATGTTAAGATTTTGTCTGCAATTGCATTTGTCTCTAGAGTCTTGTGTGTTCTCTTTTAGAAAATGGGCAAACCTATGTCAGAGATACAGGCTGCATCAGCTTGCTGCTGCAGTTATTCAGGTAAACAGGGTTGCAATTCAAACAGACAAATAATAGACTGGTTAGCAGCTGTGTTTCCTTGACTGTTTGTGACTTGTTTGCATTGTCCTTAACAGAACAACTCTCTCCACCTCTGAGAAGAATCCGTCAGATGAAAACACTGATCCCTGCTATCAGCTCTGGTCCTCAGTGTGCAGCACTCTCTGTGCCTGTGTCAACAACCCCCAGAACGGTATGTGTTGCTCTGAAAACTGTGAAAGAAGGTTAAAGACATTCTCAAAATTGATAACGCTTTGGTTTAATTTTTACTGTTCAGCTGCAATTTCACATTGTTGCATTTTGATTTGGGGTAATTGGTTTTTATTTTTCCAGAAGATAATCAAAACATTTGCTGTTCGGTTTTTCCCTATGCCAAAGAGTGGCTTGAGAGTTGCACAGAGCCTGAGATAGTTCGTCCCATTTGTTCGTTTCTTGGTCTCACAGTTGCAAATAACTGTAAGTGCAGCTCAAGTTTTACACAGTTTTGCATTTGATAAAAGGAAGTTTAATTAGAGAGTTAAATGGTTTTTTCTTTCTTGTCAATCTCTACAAAGTCATTTGCTGTTCTTCCAACTTTTACTCTGACAGCTGTATTCCACCATCTTTACTTACACTACACTGTGCTCAAGTCCACAAATAGCCACAGTCTGGTGACATTTCATGAGGTCAGTAAAACTATTCAGGAGCTGTTTTGATTAAAACTGTGTCTAAATAAAAGTTATTATTACATGACTGAAAACAATGACTTAGGTAGCACTCAGGCATGATGTTTGCCATTTGTGTGCACATATTAGAGTCATGTTTTCCTGTAAGTATTTTATATGCAGTTCCTACATTTCTTGAGATTAATGTATATCCAGCTTCTATTGTATAAGAAATGTAGGGACTAACACATGCACAGAAAAACTATGATTGACTTACTTGGTGAAATGCTAAAATAATTTGCAAACTCTGTTGCTTAATCACATTTTTTCTTTTTTTCACTAAGCATTTGTGCAGAAATATTTTGTTTCTATTGGAGGATTGGATACATTAGCCAAAGTTCTCCTTGAGCTTATGCATGATTCCTGTTTGAGTCACTCCAGCATGAAACTTGCAGTGGTAGTAGCAAAGACTCTGGATGCCTGCATTGCTAATAATTGTGAGTGAAAAGACATTTTTTATCTATGGTAATTTTAAAATGACAATTTTTAAAGTCTTGTGCTGGTGGAAAAGTTGTATAAATGAATGCTTACAGGTAGGTAAGTTATATACATCCCAGTGGATGTTGCAGTGTTTTTTAAAATTCAGAGGTGTAAGTGAGGAGTGATTAATTTCATCTGAGGTGGATTACTGTCTCATTGTTGCTAAAATAAATACAGTGAAATTTAAACCCTACTGAAAATTAAAAATAAGATGCTACAGCTCGTGCTGGCTAAGTAAAGCTGAGCTCTGGGCCTGGATTTGGCCTGTCAGTTTGGATCCTGGAGTTAGGCCTATGCCTAAATAATAACTTGTGTAGCTTCAGGAAGCTTAAGTAATTCAGAGGTGGAGCCGAACAAATGTGGTGTTTCTGCACAGCACACTCTACTCTGGTTTGCTGGCTCTCCTGATGAGATCTTGTGTATTCCACAGAAGGTTTGGAGAAACCTGTGATCCTGACGAGCCTGTGCTGTGGCTGTGGTTGGTGTTTCTCACACTTCTGCCATGAGAGCTTCTAATGAAAGTTCACAAAAGTTTAAAAGCATAAACCTGCACTAGTTCTGAGTGTAGTTTCAGGTCAGTTGGTGTGTGACAGGACTAGTCCTCAGCATGGATGGACTCTGGTGTTGCCAGTGCCAGGAAGGGCTTGCCCCCTGCTCTTTTTATGGCAGATACTCTGGGTGTCAAAGCTTATTCAACTCTCTCTGGCTCCATGCTGGAGCTGATAAAGGATGTGGAGAAACTAAGCAGGGATCTCCAAAGCTTGCACAGTGCAAAGCCCTCGTTGATCAGATCTTCTGCCTCCTCTCCATGGAGCACAGGCTGGGAGGACAGGCAAGGCTGGATTTGGGAGCAGCACAGGAAGAATGGGATAATCTGAACTGTTAAAGGGCAGAGCAGGGCAGGGCTGAGCAGGCCCAAGGTTTCGAGGGATCTATAGAGTTCCCTCAAAACCCAGCATTTTATCCTTGGATAATTCCTGTACATTCATTATCTGGTTTATTTTCCTTCCAATTATTTTAACAAACAGCTGCCATGGGTGTTGTCTTGGCAAAGTATCACACTGTGTCAGAGCTGCTGAAGCTGCTGTCCAATGAGACACTGAGCATAGGAGAAAAAATCAGTATTATTCTAACAATTGGACACTGTACTGAAGTGTGTGGTAAGATTTGCTTTTTCTTTTTCCTGTCTGTCAGCTTCTCCTAAATTCTCATACACTGACTCCTCCAGTGGTGTCACTTCATCGGGACTGGAACAGGAGAGAGAGTTCTATTAAATAATAGAAATGTCAATACTCGGAAAAAAAGTTTTCTGTAATGTTCCATCTTTAAATTTTAAAGCTTGTTAGCGGGAAGTGTCTTTAGTAGCTTTGAAAAAGTAGACTAAATATGCAAGAACTCAGAGCTGGGCTTAGGGGTCGCAGGGTTAATTAATCCAGACCTGAAAGCTCCTGCGATCCAGACACGGTAAATGAGTTGTCTTGAGCTCTCTTTTCATGGTCCTTGGCACGTACAGCTTCTGTCCACTGCTTACAGAGCCAGTGATATTTGTAAAAGCCATGTAAGAGCATTGGCTTTCAAGACACAGAAGCAGCAGGTAGCCCTGAAATGTTTTTGTCATGTTCCTCAGGGCTTGCCCAAGCGTATCTGGTACAAATACAGCACTTCAGCTGGTATTCTGTGGTAGTGCAAGCAAAGAGAAAGGGAAGTTCATTTGTGAACTACTACATGACTACTGTTTTTTCTTATGTTTAGATAAACAAGAAAAAGGCCTTATGTTCAAAAATTCTGGTTGGTTTTCATCCTCCGAGTGCCAATAACAGGTTCAGTAATCAGCTCAATAGGTCATAAATTTATTTTAACAGACATTTTTTCATGAAGAATTAGTGAAACAAGACTTAATGGAAAATGTCTTTTGAATAGAAAAATGATTAAACCAACAGAAAAAAAGGCTTCTCTTAAAATGTCAACACTGTCAAAATAAAAATATTTAATCCTGGTCTAGCCAGTTTGTTCCTCCTCATTTATTATGTAAGTAGCTAAATTTTTATTGTGATCTCATTCACATATGTAGTCATGTAACTTGCTAAACATGGTTCTTTCTCGTTTAACTTAATAAAAAAGGAATAAAAAAATTAAACTACTAATTTACTAATTTTATTTTGCTAATTATTTACCCTGAGATTTTGATATTTCTGCATCTAAGGCCTCACAGAAATGTTGTGTATCTACTCCAAGAGCAGGTAAGGGAAGAGAAGAAATACAGGAGTCATTATTCAAATGTTTTAGGTCACAATTAAATGAACTTGTGACTCCATCATATAATTTATCTTAGTCATCCTTCGGTTTTCTTACAGAAATCTGAGTTCTGGTCAAATCATCCTGTGATGTAAAGCTCTCCCGCTGTCACTGCAGCAGGCTCGGGCCTGTAATGAAAATGTCTTTCTACAGAAACTTGCAGGAAGTTGCCAGTATTGGCTTCTAAAATTACTGTAAGGTGAAAGTGTGTGGGGCTGAAACCAAACCTTTTCCCTTTACCATGCCCTGTTCTAGAAGAAAACCAGTGTGAGCTGCTTCAGAACAATGGTCTGCCGCTTATGATTCAGGTATTGACAGAGTCTCAGGACGAGGAACTCATCAAAGCTGCTACTTTTGTGCTGCAGAACTGCAAACAAATGAGTAAGCTTGCTGTTACTGCTTTAAAAATGACAGTGATAATTTCCATCTCTGTCTTCTGGTGATTGCCCAAGTGATTTTAACTGTGGCAGCTTTGTAATTCTGTGTACTCCAATAGATGTTTGTTTTCTGCATAGAAAGTTGCTTATTTGTCATCAGGAACTGACTTAGGCAGAAAAAAGAGAAGTAAAAATTCCAAGTGTTGCAATAATGCATTTGTGAAACCTCTCCATGTAGGGCCAGTTCTTAAATCTTTCCCATCTATAAATTCCGTGGAAAGTATGAACATTGTCATTTAATACCCAGTGGATACTCTCTTCCTGGGGATATACCACTAGGGAGAGAGAATAAACCAGGAGATAATCAAGCCTGAAATCACTGTGTCTTCATCAATTTCTAATATTATGAATATTAAGAAATCTTGATTTTTTTTCCTGAAGTAGGATGTATTTTTAGGTCCCCTGTTTCAGTTTTTTATTAATTATCTGTACAATACTGCCCATGAAACAGAGAGACCTTGTCCTCTAATCTCTAGAGCGTGGAGGGTGTGCAATTGCTAATTAGGAAAAAACAAACCTGTATCTATGTTTTTGTGCTGCAAGTATAGCTGAGAGGTTCGTGTAAGATTGAGGAGGTGTGGAGTGTCCATTAATATGCAGTTGTTTTTTTAAAAAAAAAGAGACTCAAACTGGTAAAGAACCTAGAGTTAAGTCAATGAAAAAGTCATTTTTTTCACGGCATCATTGTGCAAACAGTTTATAGTAACTATAGTTGCAAGCTCACCTCTGTAACTGCAGCTTATATTCCAAGTGTGTTAACATTTATGTATAAATTAAATTTTTATAAAAATTGTTATTTTGCATTAAATTATTGGGGCTGTCCCTCAGCATACTAAAATATAATAAATACTTTTAGAATGTTAACTGATAAAATATTAAATATTTATGTTGTTTTATATTTTATAAAGCTGAACAGTTGTCTCTGAAATTACATGATAACTCATTAAGTGTGAACAGTGCAGAAGAATTGGATGTGCAAGTCAGAAAAAGATGTCTACAAGACTACTGGAAGAAAGCAAAAGAAATTTTACACAGAATAAACTCGATTGAAAAAGAGCATGATGAGGTTGGCCTATTTACCAAAATAGGATAAAACTAATCACATCTTTCCAGAGTTTAAGGAGAAAGCAAAAGCAAATCCTTAAGATAATTTCAATGTGAGCAAAAAACCCAGGAAAAATATTGGATTTGTGTGAAACTACAACCTGCAACTTTGATCATTATTGTAGATCAGACTGAGCGGTGTGCAGAGACTGGAGGCATCTGTATTGTATGAAGTATTCTAGTTTATTGTAAACACAGATTTTCTATGAGATAGAAAAAGAAGTTGAAATTATTTTTAATGGCTGGAAATTCAACCTATAATTTTTATATTTGCATGCATGAAATACTCAGGATTGTATAGCTGTGATGAGATAGATGATACAGGAGAATGTGAACACAAGCTGAGAGAAGGTTGTTTCATATTTTCCTTGTGCTTTAAAGCTGCTAAGTATCTGTGGGTTTGGAACAGCAAGTCTATGAGTTATTTAGATGGCTCCTATGTTCTAGCAGTGCCTTGCATTAGTAGCAAATTCCTTGCTTCTGCCTGAAATTAGCTCTTAGGAAGTACCCCCTCAACGCCTCCAAGTGGCATTGCTGCCTTGTTGGCTCTCAGCTCAGTCAGGGGGTTTTCGGAAGCTTCTCTGGAATTTGCTTAACCCTCTAAGTTAGACTATCTAGTTAATCTTGGCATTGGGTTTATTTAACATTTTTATAGAGTTCCCATAGTCACTAACCAGTGTTTTTCAATACAGGAAAGAGTGCAAGGAGAAATATTTGTAGACGAATCTTCAGTAGCC
This sequence comes from Irena cyanogastra, assembly GCA_013397155.1. NCBI lineage: Eukaryota > Metazoa > Chordata > Aves > Passeriformes > Irenidae > Irena > Irena cyanogastra. The sequence continues at coordinate 556,556 of VWZV01009273.1, read as the reverse complement.
AATTCTGAAGCATTAAAATCCTGTGAAGTGAATCCTGTTGATCCAAAGAAGTACACAGAAGGAACACAGAAAGATGTCTGTTGTCCACAGTTGACCTCAAAGTTGAATAATCAGGTTCTTGCTCCATCTGTAACTTCTGCTCCACAAAAAAATGAAACAGTGAACTCTATGGATGCAGCTTCTACCAGACAAACTGAACAGAGGAACATTCCATGTTCAGTCACTGAGCTGCAAACAGACAGTGTACCTCAAAGTCACAATATAAATGGAAAAACTGCTTGTGGAAAAAATCGGTCTGGTCTTCAGGCAGGGTGAGAATCTTACACCTAAGCAGAAATACTAAGTTGCTTTTCTTTAGTCATTCCAGATTGACAGGCTTTTAAATTATCTCTTACTAATTATGGGTGTTTTTCCTAGTGGAAAGATGTAGCCCTTTGGTGGCCCACCAGAGATTGTTTTTGAGGTCACAGATCGAAGATTACAGCCATTGCAGTAACAAAGCTGCTGATCTCTTGAGTGCTGGTGTTGTACAGCGAGCCTCTTTCAGGGCACGTTTGAGTGCCTTCAGCAGAGTGCTGAAAGTTATCCATGCCTTTTGCCCTAAAGTTGTCACTGATGTAGCAGATCAAGATTTAAGCTGTTGGTTTGGACAAAACCACAATATAATGTAACGTGCACTTACCAGGGAAACAACAGGTTAAGAACTGCTTGGAAAAATACTGAAACTGGAGTGTCTGCTCCAGTAGGGGGAAAAGTTTCTGCGCCTCTGCTATTCTCCCCTCATGTTCCAGTGCTGCCCTGCATGGGAAGGGAAAGGAACAGCCCAGTTTGGGGCTGTTCTCTTGCTTGTTGCTTTCACACAGATGCTAATTTTCCTCTTTTTGTTTTGCTGCCTGTGTTTATCTTTCCTGTTGATAAACCCAAAATTATTTATAGCTAATTTGCAATGATAAATACAGATTCCATTCTCTTGAGTTCATATCTGGAATATTCCTCAAGACAGTCAATGGAAAAGTATGAGCAAAACTACATTTTGGGGGGGTTTTGTGTTTTGTTTTGGGCTTTTTGAGTTCCACATTTTTATTGTGCTTTTTTTATGTGTCTGGCTGCACCTTGCTCTGTGCAGTTTCCTGGTATTATGTTGTTACTTTGCAATTACCACAGAAATCACTAAGAGCCTGGATATTTTCCATGGTACATTCAGGTAAATTTTGCTTTGCTACTGGTTAGCATAGTTTCACAGCTTTTTTAGTTGTTGTTCTGGGTTCTGATGCACAAAACTCTTAAAGTATCAATTAAAAAATACCTCTTTTTGGATATGTGTTTGTGTGAACACAGGAGTTGCTGGAAGGTAACCATGGATCAGGCTCCTTGCTCCTGCAGCTTTCAAGAGGGAGTCAGGAACACAAAAATGCTCCATCAGGGTATCATAGCAGTGTGTTGGTTGCACAGAAGTTAATTAGTGTAAGAAAAGAAGAAAACCGATTACCTTTTAGAGTATTTGCTGCAAATGGTGAAGGCTATAGTATTCTGAAGACTTTGTGAGAGCTTTATGTGCACTTGGTAATCTTTATGTGACTTTGAATTGCGAATTACTCTGGAAACCAGTGACAGCTCTGCACTCCCTACTGGACAGACTGGAAGGAATGCCAGTCATAGATCTCTGGGAAACAGGTTTTAACATGCACTGATTACATGCTGGGTGCCCTAAGTCCAGTAACTTCGGATAATTAGAATAATTTTTTTAGAGTTTTTAATATATTTATTACATTTTTTTTGTTGTGCCCTTAGAATGTGCATATTCATTTGCAGGTAAATGTACATCGTTTTTATAGTTTTATTGTTTTTAATTTGTTTACATTTTGATCTTCCCAGGGAACAGTTATTTAAACAACCAGCAGAGACTGTTAGAAATATGAAACAGACATGCACATCAGGTACAAATAGTTACACATATTCCTTTCTGAGCTGATTTTGTTCTTGATGAGATTTTAATTAGTTTTGTGTATGTTTATCACTTCTTTTTATCACTTGTTATGTATCATTAGATGACAGAGGTGCCTTATGTGTAATATCCTTTAACTGGTTTGCATAGTGTTGGAATTTTATATTGTACACAATTTTACCAGGAGAACATTTATCCTACTTTTCTTCTAATACATATTTTAGCTTTCTTTTTTAAACTGTTTTTAATTATACAAATGAATGTATCAGAGATTAAGTTTAGTGTTTAATCTGTACTGACCAATGAAAGCCACTAATAGAAAATGCAAGTTTGGTCCTGTGCCTGTAAGGCTGGGATGGAACCTGCCTGTGAGAGTGACTTTTGCCTGATGCTTGTTCCTACATGGTGAACATGTGTTTAAGAGAAAAGTTTTTCATATTTACAGTAATCCTAGTCTGATATATTTATTTCAGAACTGGGCTCTGTTCAATCAAATATTTATTTATTGTTTAGTTTCCTGTTAATTTATAAAATTGCTAAGTATTGATTAGATTAGAATTTGCCAGAATGGGAGCTTTACAGGTGACCAGATGATCTCCAGGTTACAGCTGTTTAAACTGAGAATATGTATTATTCCAATACATTACATTTTTCAGCACCTGATTCCAAACAAAAATAAAGTTTATAGGGCTTAATTAAGCAATATGGGTTTACCAGGTTAACTTGCTATGTTCAAGTTGAAGTAATATCCTTTGGGAGAGTGATGAAAAAACACTGAATGGTTATTCTGTAATTACAGAACATGGTAATAACATGGTTATTCTGGAATTACAGAAATGTGAATGAGAGGCATTTAACTTGAGAAATTTCATTTGGATTTTCTGCTGTTAT
>VWZV01009273.1:309778-553352 GCA_013397155.1 Irena cyanogastra | reverse complement strand
CTCCCCTCCAATATAAACATCGAAATAAAGCTCACAAATTGCAGTTTTGGCCCATGTAATAAGGTGGGGTTGCTGACAAACAGAATATACAGTAACTTAAAAGATGACCCCCTAATTAGAAGAATACTTGAGCAGGTGTTTTCCTCCTTTCTCTACTTTCAGAGAGGGAGGATTAACATGTAGCCCTGCTAATTTTCCTCATTTATTCTCTTGCTAAGCCTCCTCAGTGTTCTGCAGCCCTTCTCTTCTCTCAGCCTCACTGCTGTGAAGTACAGGCAGGCAATTTCATGGTAATCCATGACTACAACCTCAGGCTCTGCTTCCTCAGCCTGCTCCATCAGTAGGTCATGAGAGTGCTGCTGGTACTCTGGATTTGTGAGTGGATTTTGTAATCAAGCCAATGTTTCTTTATTTAAAAATGNTACTGGTTAGCATAGTTTCACAGCTTTTTTAGTTGTTGTTCTGGGTTCTGATGCACAAAACTCTTAAAGTATCAATTAAAAAATACCTCTTTTTGGATATGTGTTTGTGTGAACACAGGAGTTGCTGGAAGGTAACCATGGATCAGGCTCCTTGCTCCTGCAGCTTTCAAGAGGGAGTCAGGAACACAAAAATGCTCCATCAGGGTATCATAGCAGTGTGTTGGTTGCACAGAAGTTAATTAGTGTAAGAAAAGAAGAAAACCGATTACCTTTTAGAGTATTTGCTGCAAATGGTGAAGGCTATAGTATTCTGAAGACTTTGTGAGAGCTTTATGTGCACTTGGTAATCTTTATGTGACTTTGAATTGCGAATTACTCTGGAAACCAGTGACAGCTCTGCACTCCCTACTGGACAGACTGGAAGGAATGCCAGTCATAGATCTCTGGGAAACAGGTTTTAACATGCACTGATTACATGCTGGGTGCCCTAAGTCCAGTAACTTCGGATAATTAGAATAATTTTTTTAGAGTTTTTAATATATTTATTACATTTTTTTTGTTGTGCCCTTAGAATGTGCATATTCATTTGCAGGTAAATGTACATCGTTTTTATAGTTTTATTGTTTTTAATTTGTTTACATTTTGATCTTCCCAGGGAACAGTTATTTAAACAACCAGCAGAGACTGTTAGAAATATGAAACAGACATGCACATCAGGTACAAATAGTTACACATATTCCTTTCTGAGCTGATTTTGTTCTTGATGAGATTTTAATTAGTTTTGTGTATGTTTATCACTACTTTTTATCACTTGTTATGTATCATTAGATGACAGAGGTGCCTTATGTGTAATATCCTTTAACTGGTTTGCATAATGTTGGAATTTTATATTGTACACAATTTTACCAGGAGAACATTTATCCTACTTTTCTTCTAATACATATTTTAGCTTTCTTTTTTAAACTGTTTTTAATTATACAAATGAATGTATCAGAGATTAAGTTTAGTGTTTAATCTGTACTGACCAATGAAAGCCACTAATAGAAAATGCAAGTTTGGTCCTGTGCCTGTAAGGCTGGGATGGAACCTGCCTGTGAGAGTGACTTTTGCCTGATGCTTGTTCCTACATGGTGAACATGTGTTTAAGAGAAAAGTTTTTCATATTTACAGTAATCCTAGTCTGATATATTTATTTCAGAACTGGGCTCTGTTCAATCAAATATTTATTTATTGTTTAGTTTCCTGTTAATTTATAAAATTGCTAAGTATTGATTAGATTAGAATTTGCCAGAATGGGAGCTTTACAGGTGACCAGATGATCTCCAGGTTACAGCTGTTTAAACTGAGAATATGTATTATTCCAATACATTACATTTTTCAGCACCTGATTCCAAACAAAAATAAAGTTTATAGGGCTTAATTAAGCAATATGGGTTTACCAGGTTAACTTGCTATGTTCAAGTTGAAGTAATATCCTTTGGGAGAGTGATGAAAAAACACTGAATGGTTATTCTGTAATTACAGAACATGGTAATAACATGGTTATTCTGGAATTACAGAAATGTGAATGAGAGGCATTTAACTTGAGAAATTTCATTTGGATTTTCTGCTGTTATGGTAATTAAACTTTAATAATCTACAAATGAAAATGCAGTTGGATGTAGTTATGCCGATGCATGATTACCGTGGCAAAAGATAGGTTACATTTCTTAGTGACTTTTTTCCTTCCTCATTCAGATCTACATTCATTCTGCTCAGAGAAAACTGAGAGAGTCAAAAGTACTTCAGCTACATCTTCTTCCCATAAAATGGCAGATTTCAGGTGTTTAGGTAAATATTATCTTAGATCTTTCTTTCCAGAGTACATAAAGAAGCCTTAAAGAGTCAGCGGTGCAGTAAGTGGATTGACTTGACAGAAATTGTAACACATCTGTTCTATTACCTCTTACGTAATNGGTACTCTGGATTTGTGAGTGGATTTTGTAATCAAGCCAATGTTTCTTTATTTAAAAATGCCCAACAAAACAAAAACCCACAGAAAACAAAAGAACCCCCAAATCAGCCCATAAGCCACCTTTGAACGTTATTTTTATCCGAGTTGTCAAACTAAATTCAAGCTGAGCTTTAGCACTGCTTTATCTTAAGGTAGAATGTTACAGGTACAGACTTGTGCCCGTCCTGTGACTCCTCACACAAGTTCTCATTCAGCTGATGTAACTTAACCATGAGAGCATCCAAGGATATCTAAACAATAAATTACCCTAGGAATGTCATTAAAAATGAACAGCAAGGCTTCCTGTGAGGGCATTAATGCCTAAACTAGACTTACCATTGATTCAGATTAATACAGGTAACTGTTACAACATAAAGTTTAAAAAAAATATTATATAGTACATAATATATATGTTTTGGCTCCTGGATAAATGTGCAAATGGAACTGGGCCCTGTGTCTTTCCATCCCACCAATATTTGCAGTTCTGTAGAGGATCAGTGCCTCGCTCAGTACTTCTGGAGTGGAAGTACAGTGTAACTTAGTCCCATAAAATGTTGAAAACAATTTTTTTTTAAGAGAGCAAATACAAAGTATTTCAAGAAGGCATATAAAAATGACATGAGTATGGAAAACCTGAAGCCAAATTGATCCTATGGAGCAAAGTAAAACCCTGAACTTCGTGGTGGCTTCTTTAGAAGCTGTGATTGCTATTTCTGCAATACCCTTTTTTTCCCAGGTTGCACAGCAGGAGGACTGTCCTTGAACAGTAAAACCTTCACCAAGATGTTGCAGAGTTGCCTGCACAGGTGTGAACACCACAGAGTCATCCTGGAGGCTGAAGAAAGATACCGAGGGGAGCTCCGCAGGGTGGCTGCTGGTACCAACAGCAGATCTGCAACTCACCAGAGTATGGAGTTTATGTTCAGTACTTGGAACTGTTGCTTTAGAATTGCATTTAAAATTCTGAACTTTTTAAAATTTGCTTCTGATTGTCTTACTGTTTTAAACTCACTCATGGAATTTGATTTACAATGAATTGTACTAAGTGACATCAGATTTGGCCATTTCTGCTTTGAAGGATCTTGTGTATTTCTTGCCATGGGGACAGATGCTCTTTATAGGCTTTCATAAGACTCTCCCATTTGTCAGAAATAGTCAAGTTCTAAGAGAAAGGAATGTATTAAGTTGAAATATGTGTGAGTAGATGTATGACATCACACCAAAGTAATTTCATTCAATATTCACAGAATCACAGAATGACCAGGTTGGAAGAGACCTTCAAGATCATCAAGTCCAACCCATGCCCCAACACCTCAACTAAACCATGGCACCGAGTCTATTTTTAAACACATCCAGGGATGGTGACTCCACCACCTCCCCAGGCAGGCCATTCCAGTACTTTATCACTCTTTCCATGAAAAATAATATCCAACCTATATCTCCCTTGACTAAAATCCAACTGATATCCAACCTCTGTCTCCCTTGACGCAGCCTGAGACTGTGTCCTCTGGTTCTGTCAGTGCTGCCTGGTGAAAGAGACCAACCCCCACCTGACTACAGTCACCTTTCAGAGAGCTGTAGAGAGCAATAAGGTCACCCCTGAGTCTCCTTTTCTCCAGGCTGAACACCCCCAGCTCCCTCAGTCGTTCCTCACACGACTTGTGTTCCCAGCCCCTCACCAGCCTCATTGCCTCCTCTGGACGCGCTCGAGCGTCTCCACGTCCTTCCCAAACGGAGGGGCCACAACTGGACACAGCACTCAAGGTGCGGCCTCACCAGTGCCAAGTACAGGGGGAGAATGACCTCCCTGCTCCTGCTGGCCACACTATTCCTGATAAACTTATGGGTCTAGGATACTCAGAGATCTTAATGAATTAAATAGAAGCACATCCTCTGTTTTTCTGGTTTAAAGAAGGAATTCTGAAAACTAAAGTTATTACTTACTGGCATTTGTACTGGTGTTCATCTTATATTTTCCAGAAATGCTGCTGGCCCCAGTGAAGAAAGACAGGCTGCATAAAGAAATACCAACTTTAAGCAGCAAGAAGGATAGTTTCCAAAGTAAGGGCTTGGTTTGGAAAGTGGTTTGAAAAGCCCTTACTGTCCATTAATTCTTTTGCAGAACTTTACCATGGGAGACTGTGGATAGAAAATTATTTTCTTTTTTTTTTTGTCTAGATTCTGAGAATAATCTGTGTGTTATTAGGCCAGAAAATGCATACTCTATAATCATGAAATTGTGCAATGCACATTGTTTCCCTGCAAAGTTATCTGGCACTGTCTGTGTTGATCCTGTTTTGAATCCTGTCAGGGTTACTTCCATGGCATCTGCTATTTCTCAGTTTTTTGTGGCATTGTTTTCTAAAATGGAGAGGTTTAGTCAGGCTCAGAGCAGAGCTCAGCTGCCTGAACCTGGATTCAGCACCACTCCTTACGCAGTTCCAGTCATGTTACTCCATTAGACCCATTCCTGTTCCTGCTGGGAGCTCTGCTAAGGACTTGGGGCTTGTGATAAACAGCTGCAAGGGAAATCCTCAAGAATGAATTCTTCTTTGAAACAAGAATTGAAATTAGAATTTTGAAGTTCCCAGCAAAAATTTATTATTAGTACTCTTTATTTTCAAAAGCCTTGTTTACATAGTTATTTTATTCAATTAATGCCCAGTAAAAGCTGGTAGGTTGATTTTTAGATTTGTTTGTATTTTTCCCCTTCAGATTCAGTAATTAATTTGTCTATGAAAGCCACAAAGTTATTTTAAAATGCCAACCAAAGCAACTATATTTCATTTTGAAAGCCTATCACAGCAATATATTATCTTTAGCAAGTACACATTTCCTGTAAGCTAAAGTAAACTGAATTTTCCTGTCTTTCTTCAAAGATCAGATTAGTGGTAAGACTCAAAAGATGGTTCTCTCTTAAATTTTAATTCCTAAAACTTAACCTATGTTTCATGATTTGGGTTTTTTTCTAATAAAGGTGTGTAATGTTTTATTGTTTGGGTTTTTATTGTTTGTTTTTTAAGGCATTCTTTTGACTCCAAATAGAAAAGACAAATCTAATACTTCAAAGAGAGATGAACATAGTAGAAATATTAGGTGGACTAGCAACTATAACTTGACACCTGCATATGAAAAATGTGAGTATTACCAGAAAATGAATTCTCTGATATGCACAACTGAAAGATCAGTATTTGCATTTAGGTCAGGGCATTGAGAGAAGCACTTGTCCTTGCTATTGGAGATAAATGGCTATGAATTTAAATAAACTGTTACACTTTCACAGAAATCCACTTGAACATCAATAATATTATTATTTGCTTCTGGTTCATCAATAGTCCTTATGTCTTAGTGTGTATTATGAGAAAAAGATCTAAGGAGAATGAGATATTACTAACAAAGCAACATTTACATATTCAGATTCATTAGAATAAATGCTCCTTCACAGTTTTACATCCAGTTTTTCAGTAGATACTAGTTAGTTTAAAGTGACTAAGTGGCCTCCTTGTTCACAATTTTGTAGCTTTACAAAAAACCCAAGATGGTAACCTGAAGAGACAGAGAGTCAAAGAGATGTGCAGCCAGAAATGTCAGCATTTAAAAGAAAATTGCACACATTCACTTGACAAAGATGAGGTTAGTTATGCAAAGCCTAATCATGCACTGACATGTTTATAAGTGGCCAAATAAAAGCACTAGGAATTGCATAATTTCTTTTTTAGTCACCTTTAATAGGAGCCCAATAGCAAAATGAACCTTATTTAAAAAATACTCCTGTGTTGATTCTACTCCAGTCACACTGATTTAGCTCTGAATTGAGTTCAGCATTTTTCAGCTGACATCTTTTCAGAATTATGGATCTGGAGGTCTGATTTTTCCTGTATTGATGAAGATTTGCACAGTATGGAAGTAATAGAAACCCAAAGGAATAAACTTGCTAAAAGAATAAACTATGTAGGCACAACAGAAAGGAAGATCACAGAAAAATACTGTATTTTAGTAAGTGGTGACAGTGAAGGAACCTTGGAGAAGCGTTGTTCCCTTGCCAGTGTGACGGTTTTTTTACAACTATTAAATGTTGAACTGTCAGTAATATGTTACTTCTGCGTGCAAAATAGTATGTACATTTATATAATTCTTAATCACACCAAAATAATTATTTGCAGGGCAATGAAATGTGTTCCCTGGCCACGAGCATGAGACCTTTGAACAAGAGAAGAGCCCGAAAAGATTTCACAACTGAAGAAATCAACTGCCTTTTGAAAGGCGTCCAAAAAATGGGCAACCACTGGAATTTGATTTTGTGGTCTTACCCTTTCCAGAAAGGACGGACAAGCGTTGACCTTTCCAAGAAGTATTACAGGTTACAGGTGCAGGTACTCATCGCTGAGTTTTCTACTGATTGCAAATGCTGTGAGCCCAGTTTTTATCCTTAGCCCCTGAGCTGACTTGCAGAAATAAAGACAGGCTTTCAGAGTGTGGAGCCATGGGATTGTGCCTTGTGTCAGTGCATTGCCCACGAGAATGGTCTCTGGTGTAATTCCATCAGGGCTGGTGCTTGGAGAGAGAGAACTAGAGTAGGGAAAGACCAGAGAGCCTTGGAACTTGCCACTGCCACCTGACAGGGTACAAAGAGAATGAGCATGTCATTAAGGACTCTGAATTAATCCCTGTGTTTATCAGGAAATCGGTCTCCTCTCTGCTCAGCCTCTGTTGTGGTGCTGGTCTGTAAGAACCTCTGCAGCAGCTTCCTGGGATTAATCCATGCATCCCCCACACAGGGAGCATTGCTCCTTTGCTTTGGAGACTATGGGAGCAATTAAGTGACAAGCCTTTGTCTACTGAAAACTGGTGTGTAATTGTGCAGTGGTTTGGGGCAACATTTATCTTGATATTTTCTCTTTTATCTCCATTTTATAGATGAAAAAAGTCCACAAAGGACATCAATAACATCATCTGTGAGTGCTTTGGATTTTGCTGCAGAATGTTCAAGAACAGCCTTTGTAACAGTGGGGTATTGCCAGAACATCTTGAGCCCTTGGAGAATTTAGGTTGGCTTGGACTCCTGTTTTTCAGTGACAACTGACAGAATTGTTATGCATTACAATTTTAATTTACCATAACTTGACAATTTATTTAAGTAATGCTATCATAGGCAACAAAATCTCTATCAGTAAAAATTAAATTAATTTGGAACTTAATTAACCTTCTTGAGCGTTTGATTTATGCAACTTTTCTGTTAACTTTTTGTAGCTTGCTCTATACTATTTGTAAGAAAAGGATATATTGCTAAAATGAATACTTCATGTCTGAAACTGCTGTTAATGTTGTTGTGTCTGAATCTGTTTCCTCTTAATAAGTGAAATGTTTAAAGCAGGTGGACTATTTTGTCATGTGTTGAATATGCTGCATGTGCAGAAAAATGTCTCTGTGACAGAAAACACTGAATGTGTGGTTAAACACTGCTGCACAGAGGAGGCAAATCTTTCACTGCTACCGAAATTCTGTACTCACTGTTGAACTGAGTGGCTACTGATAGAATTTGGGTTTGTTTATAGTTGGACAGTTTTCTGGTGAATTTTTCAAATAAGTGAGCAGAACCATCATTTCTGCTAATTACACATTATTTATAGGAGGCTTTACTGAAAGTCTTGGTAACTTGCTTTTTCAGTGATAGTCTTAGTATTTCAGTTGTATTTTTTACTTGTTCTGATAAAGAAATAATAACTCAATAGTTAATTTATTATGGAAAAGGTTTAGTTATTGTATTAGCACTAGGTTTTCACTATGATGTGGCTTAAATGCTTGAAAACAGGCAAGGTAACCAAAACCTGAGACTTGTAGTAAAGATGATGCCAATGATGCAATAAATACGTCTTCCAATATTTTCAGCTCTTGCAGTTTGGGGGTTTTTATTATTAAAATATTGAAACATATATAAAAGATGTCTCTGAGTGGAGCTGTTGCCAGCAGCAGGGTTGAGTATCAGTGGTATCAGTGGAACTATTAGCAGTGTGGGAGCCAAAAGGGCTCCCAGGGTGAAGTGTCCCCAAGGAGGACACTGGGGTCCCTTACACACTCCAGGTGTTTTTCCAGGGACTCCAGCCTAGTCCAGACAAGCTGTTACTTCATCCTTTGACTGAATGTGTATTAGTATCCACATTATCAAGGCCTGAAATATGTCTCAAGTGGCTAAAATATGTAAGGTGTAAATCTTTACTTGCCACAAGGTGAGAAGGTTGCAATACTGACAATTTACCTCACCTTGGATGTAGTTCAGGTTGGAAAGGCCCTGTGGAGCCTTTGGTCTCCTCTCCTCTGTGGAGCAGGACTGAGGTCAAAGTTATTAAAGTTGTTCAGTGCCTTGTCAAGTTCTGAGACTCTTCAAGGAAAGAATTCCTGCTGCCTCTTTGGGCAGCCTCTGCTGGTGCTTCACTCCTCTCAGAAGGCAGGGGCTGGAACCACATCACTGGAACATTCTGGTGGGATCTGAAAGGGAGGTCATGGCCCAGGAGCAGGCAGAAACCTGAAGTGTGAATTTGTGCAAGTCAGTCTTCTGCTCTCCTTTGGATTGACTGTACAGTCTTGATCAGTTTAATTTTCTTGCACAAGTGCTTTGAAATCCACATGTAACAGGCACCACAAAACCAAAACTGCATGAGAATATTTGATGTCAATTTTTAGGCTGTTGGGCCACTCAGGGCAGTATTTCAGCACTTCGAAAGGCTGGAATGACTGACAAACCACCCAGGAAAGTCTGTTTGTAAAAACCCTGACATGCTCTCGTGGTTCTCGTGGTTGGTCAAACAGAGGGTTTTAGGGGAGTGAGGATGGGGTGGACAGCTCGATCTGTCAGCAGCAATTTACACTCTGTGCTTATCCAGATCTGCCCCCGGCACTGCCCGGCACCGGGGCTGCACTGAGGAGGGCACGGCAGGGCGGGGACTGCGGCTGCGGGGAGGAGCCGCGGCAGGTGCAAGGGGGTGCAGGGAGGTACCGGGGAGGTGCCGCGGCAGGTGCCAGGGGGTGCAGAGAAGTACCAAGGCAGAAGTATCAGGGCAGGAACCGAAGATCAGTGGAAGGTACCTGAGCAGGGGCCGGCGGTGCAGGAGGAGGTTCCCGAGCAGGTGCCGGGGGTGCAGCCGGAGGTAGCTGAGCAGGTGCCGGGGATGCAGCCGGAGGTAGCTGAGCAGGTGCCGGGGGTGCAGCCGGAGGTAGCTGAGCAGGTGCCGCTCCCGCGGGCAGCAGGGGGCGCTGGCGGCCCCAGGACGGCGCGCGCAGGGCGGGCCGCAGCTGNGGGGGGCAGCGTCGGGGGGTGCGTGGCGGGAGCCCCGCGGGAGCCCCGCGGGCACGGGGACGGGAGAACGGGGCCGAGGCGGAGCGGAGCCCGGGACCGCAGCTCTGCGGGACATCCGCGGGACCGGCTCCGGCAAAGGCGATCTCGTGTTTTTTCGGCTTTTTTTTCCTAAAGAACGCTTTAAAAAATACCTATAGTGGCAGAAAGGCGTATATCGAATACAGCACTCGATTGTGATGAGAGTTATTTGAAAAGTCATGTTCTGCAGTATTGTGGCCTCTTACAAGGGAGGAGAACTTTAAATGTCCCTGCCTGTGGTTTAGAAATCATAAAAGCTCTTCTGTAGAAGGTGGGATGCTTGTGGTGGTTCGGAGTGCAATTGGCCGGTGGCTGTGACAGCCCTGCTCGTCCACAGCCCGCATGTGCCGGCCGTGGGTGCAGATGTGCTGAGCTCATGGTGCTGTCACAGCCGGCTCGCTCCGTGCCGCGGGATAACGCGGCCGCTCTGCTGCTTCCCCAGGTCCTCCATCCTCAGCGAAGTCTCTACACGGTCCAGATCTAAATTGCCGTCGGGCAAGAATATTCTTGTTTTTGGTAAGTAACACACGGTTGGGTGTTGGTTTGTTGATGTTTTTTTTTTTTTTGTAGAAACAAAGTGTATTTCGAACACCGATTGGGGCAAACTGACACATGCGTTCGGTACAGTTGGGTTATGTAATTTGATGTGTAGTCTTGTCTTGTGCTTCTACATCTACTTTCTCTTTGATTTCCCCTGTTAGATTTATAGCCTATTTTAAGTAATAATAGAGAATAAGATAGTTCTTCGTTCTTATTGTTCTGGCATAAGCCATGGGATTTAGCTGAAATACTTGAAAGAGAACAGCAAATAAGTGTGATTCAGAAGTGTACAAGGATGCTTCTCATTAATTAAGCAAGTTGTGAAAAAACCTTTTCTATGAAGTCAAATGTAATTCTGAAGGTGTCTATTTTTCCTCTGCAAACTTACTGGCAGGTGATGATGGTTCAGGCAAAACCACACTCATGGCTAAAATACAGGGAGCAGAGCATGGCAAGAAAGGAAGAGGACTGGAATACTTGTATCTGAATATTCACGATGAAGACAGAGATGGTAAGTTCGTTTCAAATGCAATCGCTTTAATTAACTAGCTGCCTTGGTGTTTTAATAATTGTGGTTTGGTGAGTGTGTCCTGGGCTACGCCTCAGTAGCTAGTTCAGCGTGGTGCTGGGAGTTTTGGAGCTGTGTCCATTTCTGTGGAGGGAAAGGTTTCACAGTCAGTGTCCCTTCTCCCTCCTGCCCCTCTGACAGCCTGACCTGTGCTGGGGGCAGGGCAGCTCTGGGGCTCCCTTCTGGGCTAGGGGAGATCCCTTTGCTAATGGTGACTTTGTAGCAGCTGCAGTGGTGTTGCTGTGGCTACTTTGTGACTAGAGAAAGGGAGGGAGAATTTCATGCTCAGCATGGATTTCTGGGCACAGGGTGATTCTCATAGGGTGTGTGCGTATAATTTTGGTTAGCTATAATAGATGTTTTGCTTTAGTTGACTGAGTGAAGAACAGAACTTAAAGTCAGAATTAGTGTTTCCTTTTCTCAAGTTGGAGCTGATCTCTTTGCACCTTGTCTTTTTGTTGCTGCTGCTGATCTCTTGTCTCTACTGTATGGAGGGAGATTATGCCAAGAGACCATTTAAAAGCAGGCCTCATGATCATATTACTTGTATTTTTGGGAAGGTTGGGGACAGGAAGAAATGGGGAGTTCATTATTTTTGCTCCTAAATGTCCCTCTGCCGATCTCATTTTGGGCAAGTTACTAGACTTCCTTGGGTTGGTTCGTCTTTAAAAATGGGGAATGTAAGTCTTCCTATTCATGACTTTCTTTAGAGCTCAGAAGAGGGAAGCAGTGGTGGTGGTGGTTCATCCCTGTTCCTGGGAACAAGCAGACTAGGAAGATCCTATAATGGTATTTTGAAACTGGAGGTGCACTGAAGGCTTGCAGGAGTGATTAAGTGCCATATGTGACTGGTTGTTATGGAGATTGGGCCTGCACTCACATGGCAGGAAGCTGTCATTGGATACTAAGTTAGGTACAATGAAAGGATGAGTACATTGCCATATCTTCCAGGGGCCTTCTTGCAGTTCCTAAAAATCTTTTGGGCTGTAATTTTAAGTGCTTCTTCAGGTTCTGGGTGTAAGTGCTTTTCCACCATGCACAATCTGCTTTAGTTCTGCATAAACAGTTCAGGGGGGAAAAGACCCCTATGATTAGGAGGGCTGAGACAGCCTGTGTCATCAGGCCTCTTGCAGCTTCAAAGGAGCTGCTGCTACAAGCAGAAAAATGTTTGCTGTGCTATTTTTCCTGGAGTTATCTGTCAAACCTCAAGTATATCCCTACACTGGAAGTATTTTGGGGCTATTCCTGAGTGGCTGAAAGTGATAAGTGTTTGAAGTGATGAGGAGAGGCCTGTCATAAGAACTCAGGCAGCACTAGCAGGAGAAAAAAAAAGAGATCTTTTTGACTGACTACAGGCTCAGCTGGACAATTCAGGTCTTCATGCATGCTCTAATGGGTGTGTTAGGAGCTAATAATACATGCCTTTTTCCTTTCTGTCTCATTAGTGTCATCCACAAGCGAAATAAATAGCAAAGTGGGTCAGGACCTCCCAGCAGGCAGAGATAATGCTCTTTCTTCTCTGGGACAGGTTTGGATTTGGTTTTTAAACTCTCTGTGTGCTTCAGATGAGTGTATGCTCATATCCAGATTGGGGAACAAAGTCTTTATAATTGACCCACAATTCTGGAAGCCATGAAGAAGCTCAGGGTAGGCATTCAGGAGCTCAGGAGCAGATGAGTGGTTCTGAGAGTCTCTGCTTTTTATTAGACTGCAACCTAGCCAAGACCAGATCACAAGGATTTCCAGGGGTGCCAGATCAACACTGGTAACTGAAACTCTGCAGTGGAGTAAGATGATCACAGCTTCTTTCCCAGGTGCTAGAAGATTTATTTCTTCTCTTTATCTTATTCTTCTCCATTTCTGATAAGTTTACTCTGTCCATTCAGCATTACTCATAATGCTGAGTCATTCATTATCTACTTCCCACTACCCCTTGGAAAACTTAAGGAAAATCTGTATTGTTTCCTATGCTGTGGTCTCCCCTCCCTGTTCCTCTTCAAGGGATGTTTGAACCTGGCTGGTCCTACATCTAAAGTAGAATTTTTCTGTATTGCTGGATGCAATCTTAGCTTACAGTTTCTTTCCTCCTAAAGATCAGCTCAGCAATTAAATTGTTCTTTTCAGTTTGTAGGAAAGTTTAACAAGTGCCAGGAAGCATCTCTGCCTTGCAGGCCCCCTGTGGCTCACAGAGGTGTCCACAGACTGTGGAGTTTTCCCTGTCCCCTGCTGGTTTCTTGGCAGCTGGAGACACATGGGCACTGTGTTATGTGCAGCTGCTGCAGCTCTGCCAGGTGTCACTGCTCAGTGTGACATGTGGGCTTTGGTTCCCAGGGCTCAGGGTCACTTAGATTCTAAGTCTGCTACTGAATCTCTGTCTGAAAAGTCTCTTTCCTAGGGAAAAGATGCCTTTTTGTTTTAGAGATATATTTTATCACTATCCCAAATGCTGCCTAGACCAAGGCATTTGTTCAAGAAGAGGTTTGGAGAGACCTGAGAAGCAATCCTGGGAGAGAGAGGATTCTCCTAAATCCCCAGCTACATTATCCTTGGAGCATATGGCTGCTCCTGCATACATGACACCACAGTTAATCTGGATGAAAGCATTTCTAGCACTGCCTGCAAACTTAGCTTTGAATATTAACTGATCTTGGAGCTCAGGCCCCAGAGTCCTCCATTAGTGGAATTTCTCAGGGAGTGTGGCAAATTTCAGTTTTTTGCCTGTCTTTATGATGAGCAGATGTTTTTTGTCTCTACTGGTTAGTCTGCTTTTGAGGACTGAGAATCTGAATTCATAGGAGGTAGAAGAGAAGCTGTGCACAATTTTCCTAAAGATCTTGTTTCCAGAGTAGCTTTCAGAGGCCCTTGCAGGGCCAGGGCACAGTTACAGTGGGGATGTAGAGCAGAACAGGGAGCCAGACTGCATGGCCTGCTGTGTGCTGTGTGTGTCAGCTGGGGCCACAAGCACCACAGGGACAATTCTCACCTGCCCAGGCTGCAGATGCACCTCGCCTGTGCCGAGTGTGCAGGGAAGAGAAGCCATTCTGGGAGCATTCTTACTTGGAACAAAACAAAGCAGTCTTGAGTTTTGCCTCAGGTTTGGACTGGCCTCAGCCATATCATATGCATATTCCAGCTGAACTGGTTGTTCCAGATTGAGCCAAGTCTTGCTGCTGCACTAGCTTCTAATGAGAAAGTTGTCTCTTTTTTTGTCAACATCTTTAAAGTGGTTCTCTTGAAAGTCTTCTCATTTTTTTGCTTCTCTTCACAGCTTGAGCAAGGGATATCTAATTCCCACTGGTATCTTTTGAATAGATGCAGATGTAGTTGCAGTTCACAGAACCAACCACGTGCAATAAAATTCTTTTTCGGGACGGAAGGGATAATGGAATATTAACAGGATTTAGAGATGTGATTTTAGCAGCTTTTGTAATAGCCTGTAATAAGTAGCTCCTGCTTTTCCAACAGGACCTGGTAATTGTTTGCTCTGTTTTTGTATGTTGTGTCATGGCCAGTAAGAAGGGCACAGTTAACATTCATGACTAAGTAGGAGCTTGATGTGGTGCTGACGAAGCTGAATTTACCACCAAGTCCTTGCCAAATTGTGAGCACCTGGTGCTGTATTTTTAAGTGTGTTTTATGTTTTAGCAAATGTAAATCACAAGACATTTCTCTGTCCTGTTAGAAAGGAGCAAAACCTTTCATTTTCATACAGTGTTACTTTTTTTTTTTTGGCTAAAGTACATTTTAATGTGAGTGTAAGGCTTCCAGGCTTCCTAGCAAATTGATTGTGAGTGGTAGCTCCAGCTTTATTCTAGTTCCGCCTGTATTCTAGTTCCAGTCTGCGTTCCACATGTCAAGGAAAAATTAAATCCTTAAGGGGAGCAAAGGTGCATAGCAAACAAAACAATTTTAACCTTAGATATTGGTTTTAAAACATGCCTTAGAAGCAGTGAATTTGGATATTATTAATTTTTGTTACTTGCCAAGGTGTGAAAGTCTTTTCTGCAGAGTTTTCCCCACAGGAGAATCCATCAGTGCTGATGAGAACTGTAAACTTGCATGAAGTATGGATAGATTTACATTAGGTTTTCAAAGCTTCCATTCATGCTCCAAGGAGACAGTTGTACATACACACAGTCCCTGTCTATTAATAACCTTTAGCTCATAGAAAGCTCACAGGGTTTTTATTTACTGGGAGGCTGCTGCTTTAAGGCATGTACACAGGATATTTCTGGAATGCAGAGTCCTGCACAGATACTTCATTTACTGTTGTGTAATAGCAAACATGTAAATGTGTTCACATTGTGTCCTACCTTGCTCTCTGTTTTTCCAGACTTTTCCTAGACCTTCTCTCTGTCCTCAGAGGTCTTTGGGAGCTCTAGATTCAGACCTCCAGTGCTGTAGGAGTCCCTGTGATGTCAGTGATTGGTGTCCTGGAGCGGGGTGAGGGCGGGGAACAGTGCTGGTTGTTCACAGGTGCATTTCTGAGCTTCACAGAGCTTACCTTCACTGATCACTGGAGAGGGAATCAGGGGCTGCAGCTGGCAGTGAGAGAAGCTGTAGGTTCGCAGCATGGCTGTTAGCCTGTTTGTGTGATGCCTGATGTTGCAATGCCTTAGGGCAGCCCAGCAGAACTTACAACAAATGCTAAATGTAGGCTGCCACATACAGCACCTTGATGAGATGTCTGAAACTGGACTGCTTAGTAATTTTGTCCAAGGCCTGATTAAACAGGTAGGATGTATATATCTGTTATCTTTTCTTCTTCTAGATTTCTTAGCCAAGCTGTTGCCTTTTCTCTGGAGTCAGGAGGGGTGGATTCCTTCCTAGAATAAAGTTATGATAGCCATAATAACTGGATTTATTTTGCGAAGCTGAAAGATTCAGGACATGGAAGTACAGTGACGCAGGGTAATTATGAAGCTCAGTAGCTGCTTTGAAAATCTGGGTTCTGCAGTGGCTGATTTGCAGATCTGTGTGTTTCAGAAGTGACGTATTGTGTATGTAGTGCAAGAGAGACTTACTGTTCCCTCTGGATAGCTGTAGTAAAATAGGGAATACTTAGGGAGAGGTACTAGGAAGAGTCTAGAAGTTAGAAACAATGGGGTTGTTCCTCTTCAGCAGGAACTTCTGAGGATAATGTTCTCTCTCTTTCTCTCTCTCTGTCTCTTTTTTTCTTTTAATTTGGAAGAATTAGTTGTTCATGGTACCTGATACATCATTTCTGGAGGAAACTCCTTTTTCAGTTCTTATACTCTTGCCAGGAGTTCAGTTGTGGAGTAAAATGCCAGCTGTGTGACCCAGCTCATCCTCCTCTACTCTGCCTTTCGTTCCAACAAAGCATCCTGCCACTATCAAAAACGTTTGTGGGAGAAACACAAAAGCTGCAATACTGGGTCGTTTCTCCAGTGCTCCTTTGGTCAGGAGCCTGCAGAAGGAGCTGGTGTTAAGTCAGTGTGAGTTCAGAGCAGGTGGCACAACCTTGTTGAGAAGGTGGGAAGCTCATCCTGTATTTGCTCCTCTGTGCCTGTGCTAGAAACTTAAGCTGCTTATTGCTGGTATCTTGTTTGTAGCTTATTTCTGCTGGGAAGTTTCTTGAGTGTGTGAAACCAGCTTATGTGTCTGGGAGACACCGAGGGCAGCGTTCATCCCCTGCTGGGCCAGGCAGGGCCACCCCTTTGGGCCTGCACTTACACATCCCCTGTGTTCTGGGTTCAGTGTGCATGTTTCCAATGCAGGACTGTTGTGCAGTGATTAAAAACTGTCCTGACAGCTGTTCTGAGTGAAAGCTCAAGAACAGATTTTTTTTTTTAAGGAAAATGTTGTGAACCCAGAAATCAAAGCATTTCTGACTAATATAGGCATTTAGGCAGCAACCTGTCTTATAAACAAGCAGGCAAAGTGTGCTGTTAGGTGGGCCTGCTCCTTCCACTGAACACTGATGCTCTCACCTGCTCACTCCCAGCCTAGTAAAAAGCAAAGTCTGGCATCTGCTGGGTTCCAACTGTGCCTTTTCCTTTCAGATCACACTCGCTGTAATGTCTGGATCCTGGATGGAGACTTGTACCACAAAGGGCTGCTGAAGTTTGCAGTTTCTGCTGAATCCCTGCAAGACACCATCGTGGTCTTTGTTGCAGATATGTCTAGACCTTGGACTGTTATGGAGTCTTTACAGAAATGGGCCAGTGTCTTGCAAGAACACATTGATAAGATGAAAATTCCTCCAGAAGAGATGAGGCACATGGAGCAGAAGTGTAAGTCTTTGTGCATCCATACATTGCTGTTGGTTTTTTAATTAGCTCTCACAACATTTGATGGATTTCTTTGGGTCAGTGTTTTGAGAATGGGTTGGATAAGAATTACTCTTAAGTTGTGATTGCAACACTAACTCAAATATACTTGTGTTAGGCTTTAAAACAAGTCTTCCAGTTTTGCTGTGCTGACAAAACATCAGGTAAATTATTGATCTAGAGCCTGGGCAATAATGAGATTTTGATAATTTGGTTTTTAAAAGGGGCAATTAAAAAAAAATAATAACTCAATAAAATGACAGATTCTGTTTTTAAAAGATGGTGACAAGTGATGAAGTGAGCTGTCTGCTTTGCAGTGATATCTCAGCCAGGTCCCATTCCCATACTGTGCTTGTCTTACAGAAAGTCTCTGCCCTTGTTTTTCTGGTGCCTCAGGCTGTGAACCTGATGCAGTTAATTGTGTCTCACTACAGCCATTCCTACCCTGTGACTTTAGAATGTTGTATAAATTAACCTTCTTTCCTGGCATATGCATGGCAGGAAGGAATCTAGCACTGGCAGGTAGTCATTGTTGCAGTATTGGATCCTGCAGTGCTTTCCTAAAGTAGCATTGAATGTTTCTTGAGATATTTTTTCCTGGTTTTTTTTTCTGTTTTCATGTTGAATTACTCCAAAATAAATTCCTTTAGTGGAAAAGACCTTAGCAACTTTCAGTCCTTTCAGATGAAGTAGATTCAGACTGATCCTTTGTGCTTGCTGTTTTTGCTCCCGGCTGGTGGCTCTCTGTGCCGGAGTGTGGAACCTTTGCAAATATAGTCTGGTAGGTTCCTGAGCTACCTACAGGGAGCAGTGTGATCTGTTTGACCTGTGAGCACTCAGGTGTACTTGTATAGCTGATAATGCTTTCTGAATGTTAAATATTATGTTCCCAGAAGCCTTGTGCCTACAGCATACCAGCTGCAGTTTTAAACTTAACGGTTGAAACCATCCGAGTTTGTTCATCAGGTTACATTTAAACAAAAAGTAAAATATGAAAGTTTGTAGGGGAAAACAATGCGTGTCAGAGATTTTTTGGGGAATGGGAAATGGAAAGGCAGTACTAGTATCAAAATCCAACACTTAACCCAATTTGCACATTTCTGAGACACAGCAAATGTTATGGCAATCTAAATAAAGGGTGAGTTTGTGCACTTAAATTTTCCTTTTGAAAAGAGAAGCTTTTCAGTCTTCCCTTCAGAGTGCACTCTATGAAGGAACTATGGCAAAGCTCAAGTGCCCTGTCTGAGGAACTTAGAAGGCTTTCCAATAGTGGTATCTTAGATAGAGAATTCTAAATTAAAGTATCATAGAAACTCCTGGTTTGTTCTGAGCTCTCCTGGAGTCAAGGGAAGAGAAAATGGGAGAGTAGCTGAGTTCCCCTGTGCCTGGCTCCAGTGCTATCCCCTGGCTCAGCTGTGGCACACCGGGTCCTGATGTCTTCAAATTTCCATCTCCTGTTCTCAGGCCTTGTGCAGGACCCTTGTGTCACCTGGACACATCTCTGGCTTCTTGCAGACTGTCCCTAGGGCCAGCTCTGTGCTCAGAGCTTTGGCCACCATGTCCTGTAATTCCCTTAGCAGCCCGTGCTGAGGAAAAGCCCATTTTAACTGTGTCAGGGTAATGCACTGGCCAGGGTAGAGCACATCTGCCTGGTGACTGCCTTGGGACTGCTGCCCATCCTAAAGCTACACAGCAAAGCCCTTCTGACTGAAATCCTGCTGCCTGTGCCTCCTGGGCTAGGCTGCCGCTTAGAAAACAAAGTCACTGGGTTGCAACAGCCCAAATATGTAAAAAACAGGATAATAAAGTTCACATGAGGGCAGTTGAAACATAGAAATGGAGTGCAGAGTGATGGGATGTGCTGAATTTAAGCCCCCTGCAGCATAAGACCACGTGGATGGATGTGTTTCCTGACTTCTCCTGCAGAGTACTCCCTTGCTCCTGCTCCTCCATCCCAAGCTGATGTCCACAGTGCTTTCCCTGGCTGTCACACTCAGCACCAGGAACCCTGGGGAACCACTGCCCAGTCCTGCCCCACTGGCATTACTGAAGTGCTGCAAGGATGTTCCTTCTCCATTGATAAGGTCCTAAGAGTTTCCAGAGATGCCTTTGTTAGCTCACCCTTGTCTGTGCAGTTGGACTCTGGACTGCTTGTCTCTGCTGGCAGGGTCTGGGAGGCCTTTCTGCATCCAGACCTTGCTCCTCCGTTTGCTGGTTGAGAGTCTGACTCTTGGCTTGCCTGGCTGGGTGAGAAGCTTCCCTTTGGAGTTAAAGAGCTTCCAGAGTGGGCAGCAGGACATGCATGAAAGCAGCAGGCTGCCTTCTTGGGAATGTACCCAGAGCGTTGCTTGCCTGCACTCACTCCCAGCACTGAGCTGTCTGGGGGCTCCTTGCTAAGAGCTTGGCTAATGTGAAGTCAGGTACATAATGTCAACCATGTCATTTAATTCAGGCTCAATTGTGATAAATCATTATTTGAATAATTATTTCTGGGATGTTGCCTCCCTATTTAAGACAGCAGAGCAGATAAGGTGTCTGTCAGGAATCAAGAACTGCAGAAAGGAGGCGTACTGGTAAAATGGCAATTGCACCAATGACCTCTGGGGTGTTTGAAGCTAAAGAATTGAAACACAATAACATGGTTTTGCAAATTGTGTACTGTCCCATTCAAGCTGAATTAGATTGTCTATTGTCTATATAGATTGTCAGATTGTCTACCTTTTTGCTTTTTTGGTTTGACATAGAGCTGAAAGATTTCTTAAGCTAAAAGATTTTTTAAAAATTATTTAACCAGGTATCTTTTGTCTAGGAGCTCTTTTCGCAAGACTAAAATTTTTAATGATCAATGAAGATAGGGCACAAAAAAGCTAAAAGTGATTGTGAAACTTTAAAGAGTTTAAATATGAAAGGATTGCCTCAGAAAAATATTCTTCATTTTTCTCATTGTGCTGTTTGGGGCCTTTGGGATTTATCCATTAAATTGTAGCATTTGCCTGCATTTCCACACTGCAGTTAAAGAGCACTCCAAGCCTGAGCAGATTACTGTTGCTCAAACAACCAAACCTAATAACTGAGGGTTGCTGTCTCAGTGGTGCTTCTAAGTCAGTGCATGTCCTGAGTGATGCAGCAGTTTTTGGTGGAGTTACCTTGCAGTGCCTCGTGTGAGCAACAGGAGCAAAACAGTTTGCTGGAGCCTCACTTTCATTTGCTGTGTTCAGTGAAAAACTCTAAAGAGCCACAAGTTTGGTCGATAAATCAGCACTGTGTGGTGGAGGTGTGATTTTAATGGCACATCATCACCTGGTGAGAATTTTTTAAACATAATAAGCCATTCTGAGTACTCAGTCTTAGTGATGGGTGGCAGAATATAACAGATTTCCAGAGAAACTGTTGTTTTTCTGGCTTCCTGTTTTATGTGCATCATCTTAGGGATATTTCCTGTTGAAAAACCTTAAACCAAAGTAATTTTTGCTACTTCTTAATGAAGAAAAGAGTTGTTTTCCATACCATATTGAAGATGATTCCTCATTTAGAACTGTGGGGAGGAGATAATATTCATAGCTTATTAGAAAAAAAGGAAAAATAAAAGATGTTATGAGCTGTTTGGGTGCACAACTTTGTCCATTAAATATGGATACTTTATATGCTTTAAAAGCCTGAGAATGGAGCTCAAATGAGACACAGCTGTGGGAGGTAAGAAAAAGTATGAGATTGCTGTGTGTCAAAGAAATGTTTTAACTGCAGTGAGCAGCTTTATTACTTTGTGAGAGTGCGGTTTGTTGATCGAGGCATCTAACAGTGCCTGGGGTCCAGGTTCACTCGGATTTCTTAGCACTAAATTCTAAAGGGAACGGGTTGAGTGGAAGCCTGGAGTAGTGTTGAAGAGGCTATTGCTGGCAGGCACTCCCACTTGTTCCCGAGTTAAGGTGGTGTCTGTGTGTTCAGGGTGCTGTAGTCACAGGTTCTTGCTGTGGCTGGTACCTTCTGTAACTCAGTAGTTGTTTGTTCGGAGCTGCCCCTGTTGGCCCCGGTGCTGTGTCCCATTGCTCCGTGTCTGGCAGGGGTTAATGCCAGGCCAGGTGGGAATCCACACCGAGCTCCACATGTGTGAGGTGTGGCCTTGGTGCTACTGCTGGGTCCTGCTGACCTCTGGGGAGAGAGGGAGCTGGGAGTTGTGGCTCTCTGGGATTGTGCCCTTCATTCCCATTCAGCAGAAATTCATGAGGATGAAACCATCAGACTTCTGAAATTTTCACGTTGCATTTGCTCTTATTTACATTTCTAAAATTCTTAGAGTATCTTGTGTTTTCTCATGTTGTTGAGTGTTACTATTTCTAGGAGAGGCCTTTTTTTCCCCAAATTTGAAGGGCTTTATGCTAAGTAAAGATTATTTTGCTTTGATATGAACAAAACTCAGGAAAGGAATCCTGTCTGATTAAAATGCTATGGTGAATTGAGAGCTGTGTTGTCAAACAGTCTTTTCTGTGTGATTAAGTCAGAGAGGCTCATCTGAACCGTTGTGGGAGAAGCAGATGCTATTCTTTAAACTGCTCTAATACACTTGGACTTAATGGTAAATAGTAATGGGAAAGCTAATAAAGGAAAGAGGTACTTCAAAAAACTCCTAGTTAAATGTTTTTGGTGAGATAATAAACATGTGGAATGTGCAGAATGTGTGATGGAATTTTCATTTGCTGTAGCTGACTAAGAAACAGTCCTGGAGAAAGCATCCTTTAGAGCGCTGCTGTTTCTTCTCCACAAGAAGGCACTGCCTCCCCATGTTAAAAGCAACTGCATTTCATTTTCACTTGTTTGTATTTCCTTGCACCCTGGCATATATTGAATTGGTGATTGGAAGTCTTATGGTCTCTATTTAGTTTGGGGTTGTTAGGCTTTTCTCTGGAATGGAGCTCTCTTCTTTTCCACAAGAATCACACAATTTTGTGTTTCAGCTAAACATTTTAGATTGTGCAGCTTTAAACAGAAGAGTTTTCTGATTTGTTCTTCCTTCCACGCACCCATACCATTGCAGGAATGGTTCCTGTTTTGAAAAGGTACCATGACTTCTTTTTGCAAGGTTTGTATAAGAAGCTTCCCTGAGGTTTCACCACTTACTAAAGCTCAGGAGGCCTGAAGGGCATTGCAGTTCCTTCCTTGGCACTGAGGGTGTTCTGAGCAGCCTCTCTGTGTGGCTGGGCTGGAGATTGGTGGCTCTTCCAAGGAGTTTTCCTCACTGTCCCTACAGTCACTCTGCTCCTACTGTTTCTAAAATGAAGGAGCCTTTGGGGGAGCAGATCATGGAATTTGTTTGGCTCTTTCTGCGAGGGTTCCTT
Organism: Irena cyanogastra; assembly: GCA_013397155.1. Classification (NCBI taxonomy): domain Eukaryota; kingdom Metazoa; phylum Chordata; class Aves; order Passeriformes; family Irenidae; genus Irena; species Irena cyanogastra. The sequence goes on along the minus strand of VWZV01009273.1, from coordinate 530,834 downwards.
GCAGCTGAGTGAGGAGGAGAGCCCAGGGCCTCAGGGCAGTGTGTGCCTGGAGCAGCCACATGCAGGACACAGATTTAGCTGGTCTGTGCCTTTGGTCTTGAATAAAAGACATTAAAGTGTAGATTGCAGCCCAGATTTGATAAAGCATGTATGGGCTCACAGGGCATTTCCAAAATGGCCTTAATACTATTCCTTAGGTGCTTCACTATTGGATAGTATTCAGGATTATTGGGACACTCACTGTTACCATAAAATTAAAATACTGAAAACATAAAAAGCATCAAATTTCCTCTGGACCCCACTATAGTTTTCCAGAATAGAGAAATGTAGTTTTCCCGAGTCTCTTCAAGTAGCCTGCAGAAGACCTTGAGTCTGTGTTTGTGCAGGTAGGTTTTATATTTCTAGCATTGGATGCCTGCAATAGAAATGTAGAGTAATAAGAACTAAAGTAATTGTTTGTAAGAAAAAGTGGCTGTTTCAGGTTAGTGCTTTCTGTGTACATTTACATTTTCACCGTGGTTTCTTCCACAATAGGTACTGATTGCAGAGTGTAGGCTGTGTTGCTAAACCACATTTATGTTTTCTGTTGTCAACCGCCCTATAATGAAATGTTCAGGAATATGCATTTTTGCAGATAATTGTGATTATTTATAATGGCTCCAGATCCCACTTGATTTAGCTTCCTGTAAGTTTTGATGGAGGAGTGTTGTGTTGGAGAAGGCAGCAAGGCTTAACTTGCATTCAGTTCTCATGTAGTATAAAAATAAAAAAAAAAACCCTTGAGATTTCTAGTTATTTGTAGATTAATTATGGTTTAAAAAGATCTTTGTTGCAGCCTAAGAATCTCTCTCTTTCAATAGTTATAAAGGAGTTTCAGGAGTATGTCGAACCTGAAGAAGGTTACCAAGGCTCACCACAGAGGAGAGGCCCCTCATCTGGCCAGGAGGATGAACACGTTTCCCTTCCCCTCGGAGACAACGTGCTGACTCACAACCTGGGCATTCCCGTGCTCGTGGTGTGCACTAAAGTGAGCCTCTGCTTCTCTTTGCTGCTAGGCATGGGCTTCTTGCTTCTCTGTTCAAGGCATGCTTTCTACAGACATACAGGATGAATTCTGCATTAACAGTGGAGGGATTTGTTTTACAAGTGAGCTTCTGCCATCAACATCAATTTTTACTTTTATGGCATAGTAATAACTTTATCAATTATATGTTAATTACTTCAGCATTTTGTTTATAAGTGCTATTTTAGAACCAGAGACTCAAAGTAAATGTGATGGGAGTGTGTAAGATTAAGGAAGGTGTTTTAAGATGTGCTGGGATTAAATGCCTGGGTTTTTCTGGTTTGGTTTGTTTTCCTGCCTCTCCCAGTGTGATGCAGTCAGTGTCCTGGAGAAGGAGCACGACTACAGGGAAGAACACTTTGACTTCATTCAGTCACACATCCGCAGATTCTGCTTACAGTGTATCCTTTTCTGTGCTGGGGAGATTGCCTCTAATCTGGAAGCAAGAAGAGATATTTTCATGTCAAATTGCACATAACATTAATCCAAGAAATTGCTCTGCAAGATTGCTTGGTATTTAGTTACTGGTTAGGATATGTGCTACACATACCTAGCCTTAGGTAGGTATGTACAGCATTTGTTTTTTTGAAAATTTTGACAGATGTATAAAATATTTTGTAGTTTTTAAATCGTGCATGGGAGTTAGACCTTTTGTTTCTTTACAAAGGATTGGTCTTACATTTTTTGAAGTGTTCTTTCTTGGTTTTCCCCTCAGAATTTACAATTTTCATGTAAGCCTGAGATCTCATCTGTGTATTAAGTTTTTGACTTTTTCCCAGTGAAGTAGGATGCAGTTTCCATGTAAACCTGGGAGGATGGATAACTTTTGTGTACGTCAAAGAAAAGTGCCATGAGCCTTGCTCTGTTATATCTCCCTCCACCCTTGCATGCTAAATGTCTCTAGTTTTGCCTTGAACTACTGCTCAAAGCTAAGTCTAGTAGCAATAAATCTATTAACTCTGGTTTTGAAATTCTTATTATAATTTAGAAACTGTATCTTACCTAATTTTCCTTAACTAGAAACCCAGATGGGGCTGCCTTGATTTATACATCAGTTAAGGAGGAGAAGAACCTTGACCTGTTGTATAAGTACATTGTACATAAAACCTACGGTTTCCAGTTTACCACGCCTGCCTTAGTGGTAGAGAAGGATGCAGTTTTTATGTGAGTCACTGGGACAAGCAGCACGGTGTCAGAGGGGTTTTTATCAAACCCCCTTTTGGTTACTTGCACTGTACTGCATGTAACACGGATATAAAAGTAAATTGAATGATTTGCTGTTCAAAAGCTTAGTATGCAAGTCTTGTGGAATCCCAAATTTAAACACCAGCTTAGTGCATATTACTTGACTCAGATTATACCATTCCAGTTTTTGTATCCTTGGAATTTAGCTGACAAATAGGGCTATCTGTAAGAAAATTCCCTTGTTTAAGTAGAGAGCAGTAAATAAATGTTTTCTGTAGAAGTTGCAGAAGATGCAAAGCTTTATTCTCTTTACAGACCTGCTGGTTGGGACAATGAGAAGAAAATTGCCATTTTACATGAAAACTTCACAACAGTAAAACCAGAAGATGCATATGAGGACTTCATTGTAAAACCTCCTGTAAGAAAGGTAAAAAGGAGTTATTTCTTTCTGTACCCCAACAAATAAGTAGAGTTTGCCTGAATGGCTGCTAAGGATTATTAATATTGCAGAACTCCAAATATAAATGTAACTATTTTTTAAATCTAAATATGTGAAACATCAGGCTTTCATGTATTAGTTATTTAAAATACTGCAAGCAAACCCAGAAACCATTCACCTTATTGAATGAAAGGCAGTCCAGGAATAGCTATTTTTACATTTACTATTTTTGCATGTGGAGGGCAGAAACACACCCAGAAAATGGAGAATTCCCTTGTAGGAATTAAAAATTTAAATTTAAATTTAAAATTTAAAAAAAGGAATGTGGCTACTTACAAAGTGCTCATCTCTCTAGGACAGTGCTGGCATCACTGTTCATGTACTCCAATATTTTTTATTTTACAGTATTTTTAATGGCAACTTCTTTAATGTTACTATTATTTTAAATGTGAAAGAACAGTTTTTTAAAAAAAAGTGAACAATGGCCTTAAAGATTTGCCTCTCTCTCTTCCCTTTTGATCACCAAAGCATAAAAACCAGTTACGGTAATTTCAGCTTTTACTTATAGCAACAAAATGTTTTGTTCAACAGTTAGTCCATGATAAAGAGCTGGCAGCAGAAGATGAGCAAGTATTTCTTATGAAGCAGCAGGTAAGAATGGAAGAATGAAAATAAGTCCTTACTATGTAAGATTTCACTTTAATTTCTCCCTTGCTATTGCCTTTAGTTTTTCATTCCTCATTTAAATCACCAAGTAGCTGTTTCTCAGCTCTGCAAATTCAGATGTAATTGTGAAGTAAGACTTTATTCTAACAAATGCAAGTAGGAAATATGGTCACTTAACTTGGCAAGTTGAAGGGAAGATATGCTGAAAACAGAAAGAATGTATATGTCAGAGGAGAAGAGGAAGAAGAGACTTTGTATTTCACCACAAAGTTGTATTGATCTGTGAAATATAAATACTTTTAAAACCTAACACCTGAGCATTGCAGTTTCCTTAAAGCCAGAGGCTTGAAAGACTTTATTGTGTCAAACTTGGCCATGCTGTAACTTGTTATTTTCTTTATAGTTTAAAAAATATAACAATACTTCCCTCCCAGGTGATTATAAATGTCCTGGAGGCTACAAACTGGGGTGTCTGTGGTTCTGGCTTTGAGTTCTGGACTGGCTGTGTGAGACAAAGGCCCAAAGCTTATTTACTCCTTGCAGTCAATCCTCTAGAGGCAGAGTGGGGAGGTATGGTAATATCAAAGAGGAATCCTGTAAATATCAGGAAAAAGATCAAATAAATGTATGGTTACTCAGCTTCACTCTATTTTAATCCTCTGTATTCTTTGAAATATACTTAATATGCTTAATATGTTGTTTTTGCAGTCATTCCTTGCCAAACAGCCAGCAACGCCTACAAGAGCATCAGTAAGTAGATCCAAGGAAAAGAGTAGGAGGTGTTTTGTTTCCTTCAAGGGAAAAGGGAATGATTCTAACCTGTAGAGGTCCATTTTTTATATTTAAATATAACCTACATAATCTCCCCAAACTGCAGAAAGGAAATAAATAATGAGGCAATATTTTAAAACGTTGCTTATAAATTCACTGTGGAAACATTGGATTATTGAACTGAACATTTCCTGCAGTGATTCAGCCTTTCCTGTAGTAGAGGCACATCCCCAAAATAACTGATGTTTTGGGTACTTGTTTGTTTTCTTTTTCCAGTGTGCCGTACTGCAGTGCCAATAGAAAGGCTGAAAAAGTATGTGATGTTAAACTTGCTTGATGTAATTAATCCTTTGAAATTCTCCTCTGATCTGTGTGATTTGAACTTTTTAAGGAATCTCCTGCAAGAGGCCCTGCAGGATCCCCAAGAACTCAAGGCAGAGCTGGTCCCGCCAATGTACCCAGTGCCTCACCAATCACATCAGTTAAGAAACCAGATCCAAATATTAAAAGTATGAATGAGCATCTTACTGTTCTATCATGTGTTATTTCCCTTTAAGTGAATCCTCTTCTGTAGAAAGATTTGGGTATTTATTCACTAATGGTATAGTTAGTTCAATAACAGAAATTCATTTATGACATTACTTTGGATTGATTTTTTTTTTATTTTCTGGTCATTTATATGACTTGGAATAGAGTTCTGTTACTGCCAAGCAGTCAGACAGAGGTCAAATGCATCCTAATTTCCTCAAATTGACTCAATACATTTATTATGCATCAGTTGGATTATTAGGGTGGAGACTGCTCTAAACTACAAAGTTTTATACTTCATATCGCTTATTCTGGAATCCAGCGAACCCTGTTCCACTAAGCCCTCTCTGGAATGTCATTTGCTGTAGCAGATGGAGTCACTTGGAAATGAGATCTTTCCCTGAGATGCAGCTCCATGATATTGAGGGGTTTCTTTCCCCTCTGGGCATTAAGAAAGTCTGCAGGGCCAGTGTTGGTTTTTTTTTGTGCACTTCCAGGGGGCAAAATGCCGTTCTGGATCCTGTCTCATTGCTGAATTGCCAAGTTTTGATTTGCTAAAAGCAGTGTGGCATGAAAGGCTGCAGGTTGTTAATGGGCTTATCAGTCTTTGAATTTCATGTCCATACTTCATAATCTTGCTCTTGGCTTTTACATTTATAAAAAACTTAAAAACGTACAAAAAATTATTTAGATTAAAATTTCATTACACTCCTCCCCATCATTCCAGAAAAGCAGGAATGTGCATCCAGCCATCTCTGCCTATGCCAAGGCATGCAAAGGACTGGAGTATTCAAACTGAACAAGGACAGACTTTCTCAGAGCTGAGGTTTATTTCCTTGATTAGCAAGAGATTCGTATGTATGTGAAAATAGGTTATAATTTACCAGCTCTCAGTGTTCTGTGTGATCTGTATTTGTTTTTTTTCTTTAGATAATGCTGCAAGTGAAGGTGTCTTGGCTAGTTTCTTTAACAGTCTCTTGAGCAAAAAGACTGGCTCTCCTGGAAGTCCTGGTGCTGGAGGAGTGCAAAGTACGGCCAAGAAATCAGGTATTGGGCTTGTTATTGCAGCTTGTTTTTAATGGTTTATTTGGCTCCTTGGTCCCTGGGTGTGTCTCTTACACTGGTCAGGAAAGTGACAGACCTTGACAGATGACAGTACCAAAATGTCTTTAAAAGAAGAACTAAACTACTGCAACTTCACAACTCCAGGGCTTCTGTTAAATTCTGTTAATTCCTGAGTGAAATTGCACTGCTGGGATTTCAGTGACATTTGAGTCTTGATCCTATGCTGAAACTGCTGATTTGTTTTTCAACTTCAGAATTCCTTCCTTTCTTCTCTTGATGCTTCACTATTGCAAAAGAGATGCAGTTTTTTGGTTTGGCCTGGAGTTAGCAGTGAAACTATTGAAATCTGCCCAGAGTTCAAGCTGAAATGAATCACTGCTTGTGACAGCTTGAAGTTGTTCACTCATTAATTATTTAGTATTTTATTGCCATCCAGCACAGCTGGTAACACTGCCAAATGGGTGCCTTCTGTGTGTGTGCTGTGACTGCACTCTGGGAGATCTTTGCTGATAAATAATGCAGCAGTTCAGTGAAAATGAAAGAAACCTGTGAGAGTAGTTGGTACCTGCCCAGACCTTGGTGGTGCAAACTGCATTGTCCACCTGACAGACGGAATTTACTGCTTTGATTCTTGGACTGTTTCTGTTCAATACTGCCATTCCCATCACACTGAATGTTCAAGAGCTTGCCTTCCAGAATTCTTTTACTATTAAATTATTGATAGATACACTACTTCTGATCCCAAGCTTGTGCAATCTTTTGGGTGTTAATGGGGATGCCAAACCCACAGTTCCTCATGCTGAGAGGGGAAGGTAAGGCCCAGACATTCTGAAGGGGAAATGAGAAATACCTGCTCCCAGCCACATGGATGGTTCTGTCAGTCAGAGAGCCAAGGGTGTTGGAGTCTGGGTATTTTTTAATTTCTTTTTAACTGGGAAGGTTTATATATGACATTTCATGTTCTAAAAGCTCTAAAAATGACTAGGATTGGACTTACAGCAAGTCAGGTGTGATTTTTATGTGTTTTGTTTCAGCATGATGAATTTTGTAATTTTGTCTTTATTAAATTTAATTATCATGAAGATAACAAAAGGGATTTTTATTATATATTATTTCCATAATAATATTGTTTCCATGTTATAAAAACACTGAACTTATTCTTTCATAATCCAGAATGCCCTCTTCAGTTAAACACTGAAAGATGTCCCCTGCTTCATCAAATGCAGCCTCATGTTTTACTCACAAGGTCAAAATAACTTTTATAGAAATAGATCTAGAAATATTTTTATTAGGTGTTATTTTATCCATGCTTTTTGTCTGAAGCAATGTCAGAGAGTACATGGCTAGTGATTAAAAAGCAAACAAACTCAGAAATAAAAGCTTTAATGTCACCTTTCCAGGAAGTCTATTCCAGTATTTAATTTCTCAGTTATTTTGTTCCCTTGCCCAGTGTTTCTGAATCCCAGTACTCTTGGTCTTGTTTGGGTGGCAGTGGAGCTCAGTGTAGCCCCTTTGTGTTTGCAGCAGTGTTTGGGTTTGAAAGCTGTTCCCCTTTGCCTGTGACCTGTGTGTGGCCTGCAAGAACAGATTTGTGTGCAGCCATGTTGTTTGGCTGTGACAGTTCTGTCCCTCAGCACTCTGTTCACCCTGTTTGCTTTGTGCTCAGAAACAGCTGGGGCTGGCAGACAAGGCCCTGAGAAGGGGTGACCTGATCTGTGCTGCAGATGTGTTCTGTTCATGTCTCTCAGGGGGACACGGGTTTGATTTCATCTGCGTGACAGCAAGCAGGATTTTTAATAACAATTCAGCCAGTTTAATACATTTTCTGCCTCCTGGTAGGAGGGTTTCTAGTCTGTATCAAATTCAGTGCCTCAAAAGCTTGTCTGTTTGCTTAATCGTTGCTCTCCATTCTATCATCATGCATCGCTTTGGTAATTTATGTAAATAACTTTTTCCCTCCTATCCTATCTTTCCAAATCCTTTGTCTCTTTGTGCACACTTACCTACATATCTGCTCTCCTCAACAGGCGAGACAGGGTAGATTGCTGAACAAAAGTACTGACCAGTGCTATGGATAGCTAATGGGTAATTTTATGAATTAGAATCCATTCATTTTCTCTGAAATATCAAGGCTTTTTTTATAAGTTTATTTCTGTGAAGGTGATGTGAGATGTGGTATCGACCACTTCTCCCTTCTCCACAGGACCTGTTGTCCTTTCATAGAAATGTGGGTGGCTTGGCAGAACTTGTCAGGACAGACCCTGTCGGTTGTTGCACTGGTAGGCTGTTCTAAGCACCTAAAACATAACTGCATTTTCTGGAAAAACTGCTGAACTAGTCTGCAATGGGCTGTACTCTTTCAGTCTTCTAGAACACTCTATGCCTTCTGGGACTTTTCAAAGATAACAAGCTTTTTTTGCTTTTTTTTTCTCCTTGTGTCAGCATTAACTTCTAATTGGAATAGCTAATTTCTTTCCTGAAACATGTAGAGACAGCAATCATGCATCCTTCCTTAACTTCTTTGATTTTGATAGACTAAATCAGACAAGTTCTCCTCTAGTCTCCTGCTAGAGGCTGAGCTCTGTTTTCTGCACTGGATTCTTCATTAGTTCCCATCATTGGCTTGTTCTTGTCCTGAGCATGAATGATCAGAATATTGTACTGAGCTCTGCAGGTCTACATCATTGTAGTGCCTGCTGCAGCAGTTCTCTTTCTTGGGTGGAAGTGCTTCTTCTGAATGATCTCAAGGTTGGCTTTTCTTGGCTATGTTGAGTTGGCAGCTCCTATTCCTTTCCTGGCTTTGGGAACAGAACAGTTCCTTTCACTCACAGGAGAGAGTGCCTGTTCTTGTCACCTGCTGTGCTCATACCTTATGTGAACAGTGTAAGATTAAACTGTGCTGAGAAGGTAAGGGCTCCTCATGTGCTTCCTGAAAAGCTCTTGTTGGGTTTGTGAGGCACCTAGTGCTGGTGAGAGCAGAAGAGACGACCTGTTCCTTTGTGGAAGAGTTGAGCAGAACATCCTGGAGAAAGCATTATTTCCAGCAGCATCCTGTGTGCGAGTAAATGTGCTAAAATTATCTCTGTAAGCATTTCAAATGTCTAAACTGTTTAAAGAGTCTGACGTTTTCAGAAGGTTGATGACAAAAATATTTAGCTTTAAAGAGACCATCTGTTTCTGTCATAGCTAGGAATAGCCTGAGGTTGAAACATTGAGATTCTGTCCCAGGATGAGAGCGACATTGTGGGTCTGAACAATACTGGTCAGCCTCATTGATGGATTGGTTCCTACTGTGACAATTCCTACCTGAGAGAAATCTCTCTTCTGGGCAGTGTTGTGTCCATTTTTCCTGCTGTGCAATGCTTCTTGTTTGCCTTTGTCTCTGGACTCTCTTTGATGTCTAGACTGTGATATTTCAAAAATCTTCAACTGGTTATTTCTGTGGTGGATTATTTTGCTACATCTGAACTTCTGCAGTCACACAATTATTTCATTTATATTCACAGGATGATTCTTGCAAATTCTAAGGCAGCCTTCCCTCTCTATTCCTGTACAGAGGATAAAGAGCTCAGGTTCCCTGCTCTCACTCTGATCGTGCAAGGGGAATTAATTTTACAGAACTGGGAGCGTGTAATTGCCCAGAACACATCTGAGTGAATGAGGCCATCACTCATTGGCAAATTTGTAGGGAAACTGAAAGCAAGTGTCACTCTCATTCATAATTGAGGGGAAACTCCTATTTTCTTAGAAACAGCTCCTTTGGAAGGTGTTCCCCGTGGTGGTAAAGGGGAGCGTGTTCCCCTGCATTGGGAGAGTTTTTGCTGTCCACACGAGGTATTTGCAGGACACTGCTTAGGCTTATTTTGGAGCCCTAAGGATCTAGTTCATCCAGCATAAGAAACAAAGTCACAGTTTTTGTTTAGATCTGCTCTTGTTTAAGTGAGGGTTTTGTGTGGCCTTTATTGTTATAGGGTTTAGGCTTTTTTAACTCCCAGGTGCCATTAGTCTACATGTGAAGTGTTCTGTATTTTAAGTTGTTACAGTACATTAATTAATATACTAATTCCTAAATTTTGCTTAAATACTCCTACTTTGAGTAGATGCTGTGTAGAGTGCTGTGGCTTATGGCTAGTGCTTAGGTCTAAAACCTTCCTAGTGATTAAAGGTAACCTTTTAACTTGGTTATATCTTTGTACTTTGAAAAAAACCACTTGAATCTCTACCACTCAAATCTTGCCTTCTTAATGTTTTCAGCATGTACCCTGGAAAAAATCCACCTAATATTTCACACACATTTGAGCTGGAAAACAGATGCTTGTTAAATTCTTTGGCCATGTAAGGAAGCTGTACATGGTTATATAATCTACTTTTTGTCTAAAAATATAGCTTTTTAATCTTAAATGCTTGTATGCTCCATGCATTAGGAGATATTGTTCCAATTTTGGTGATGAATTTGTCTGTGGGTTTATAATTTTCAGAAACACTGAAGTAAGCTGATGGTTCAGTTAGAGAATTGTTAAAAAGTTTTTGAGTGTAATAGAGAAATGTAAGATATGCCTTTCCATGAAATACTTCAGTGTATCTGGTTCCAATTGAAGAAGTCCTTTGAAATGACTGCTTGGAGATACTACATGAGTATGCAATTCCCGTCCCCTTTTTAAGGGAACCACTGGCTGCAGATATGAGAGTTCTTCCTGTTGGTTGTTTCATATTCAAATGCAGTGAGTACAAGTGTGACCAAATAAATAGGATTTCTTTTTTTAGCAGGTGTCCTGCATACCTAAAAGTTTGGTTTAAATAAAGTCCTTGCTATCAATGCTAATAATAGAATTGTGTATGGTTGATTTTTATGGAAAATTCTAAATATAGTTATTTTTAAATGTTAGTTGCTATAAACATATCACTGGTGGTGTTGTGCTTTTTCCTGCTGTGTACTTCAGCTTTTCATCTCTTCAAAGTGAATCAAACCTGAGTATCAGTTTTTACACCAAAAAATAACCCTGCATTATTGTGCCAGGCTCTGTGGCCTTGGTGACGTGGCAAAATATTGAGAAAGAAATAATATATTGTCATCTAAATGTGATTTATTGAACACTTGTGCTTCTTGGTTAAACAGTTCATTGAAACTCGCTTGCTTTGTGTCCTTTTTCTCTCCAGGACAAAAGACAGTTTTGGCAAATGCTCAGGAGGAGCTGGACAGGATCACTCGCAAGCCTGACCCCATGGTAACAACAAACTCTCCTCCAACAGAGAATGAGGCTTGATAGGCAGAACAATGCAGATGTAAATGACCAAATAACTATGTATAGTGATCTGATAAGACCAGGAATTTTCTGCTATGGCAGATGCTATCAGTTTTCTCGGGGCAGGGGAAATGAGCGTACTACATCATTGCCTTGTCCCAGTAAAAAGTGCACATTCAGGAAGTTTGCATATAAAATCCCTCTGTATAAGATAACCATTTAGAGTTTATATAGGGCAATTCTTTGTTTGGAGGTAAAGCAGGTGCAGCTGCATTTCCTGTTGTGAAGAACACAGAGAAGGAAAATGGAGAATTCTCTTAAAAGTACTACTGACTGCACACGAGGCAAGGAGGAGAACTGAAACCCTCTTTCAGAGTTTCTGGAATTGGCTACTTGTATGTTTGCAATGCATTATGTTCTTGGAATGGTGGTGGTGGAACAGCATTAACTGGGGGAAAGAAGCCAAGGTGGGGAATGGAGCCCTAAAAGGGGAAATGGATCTGGGACAGCGAGAAACCAGAATGTTGGATTGACTGGAGAGGAGCAATGTTGTCAAATCCTGTGTTTCACAGGGGGTAAATAGTCACTGTTTTTAAAAGACTACTTTACATTGAAGAATTCCAGGCCAAACACTAAGAACCATGGGAATTTATTCTTGTTATAAATCTTGTTTTAGTTTTTAAAGAAGTCTTAAGAGTGTGGATGCCCTTTTTGGTGTAGCTGACAAAGGGAGAAACTAAACTTGTTTAGCTCCAAGTGCCTGGCACAGTATGTGATGTGTCTTTAGAAGGTGCTTGAACTTATTGTGCACTGTAGTACAAACAGTCACTGTTTGGTTTTATTTGAAAAACAGTAGTTTGGCAATTTCTATTTAATTTTAAATCCTGTTTTCTGTTAGCTTCTGCCTTTTTTATGCCAAGAGGCTGGCCAACGAAGAATGGTGGGTGACGGATCATTTTCCCATAATGAAATGTGCTACAGAACACTCTCAGTATTTTTCTTTCTTACTTTTTTGTAACTAAATATTAGCTACTAAGCTAAATTTGATTCCTGCCTTACACCTGTGGAGGTTTTTAAAAAAAAAACTTTCAAGGCCCTTTGCAACCACATCTGCTGCAGGTGCAGCCAACTCCAGTTCTGAAGGTAACCTAAAAAGTATGAATGTGTACACAATGGACATCCTGAAGAAGTTGTTTTGTGTTTTCTTTCATGTAGCATTTCATTTGGAAAGATGGGTTGTCGTTGTCCCCTTTGCTCTAAGGGAGCCCTGTCCATGGTCACATAAACCCTCATTCTGTACAAACAAACACAGCTGCAGTGCTTACTGAAATGGCACTTTGATTTTACACACAGTATGCTTGTTTTACATGGACACACTACCAGAAATTAAAAATACCAAGCATATTCTGTGCTCTTAATGCTGAAGGGAAAAACCACAATTTGAGTTATACAGAGTTTACTTTTTATTGATATGAACTTGTTGTACTAAATCTGATGTCTGGATATAACTTCCCTAATATATATTGTTACTTAAAGATACAGAATTAGACTGACCACTAACACAATGCTGGGTATTAAACCTCAACACCCATGTTAGAGCAAGAGGCTGTTCGTGCGAGTCTGTCTAGACATCTAGAAAGCTAAGAGTATTTACTTGCCTCTTTGACAAACATTATCATGAGTATGTTACTTGTGCCAGTTTTTTTGTTGAAAATACTATTTTTCTTTTATTTTTTCTTTTTTTTTTTTTTTACTTTTTTAAGAAATGGTATGACCTGAAGTTATACAGTTGTCTAGATAACAGTTAGACTAAGACTGTGGCTGGCTGATGGCAATGTGAATGCACTTCCTGGTGTAATGGGTGCCAGTTGCACACCAGGTTACCACACCAGAAGTAATTATACACTGTCCTCCTGACACTGAGAAGTGAGATTGGAGACTAAACCATCAAAAATTGGACAGGAAAACTGAAGTGTGTGATTGTAATGGCATCGTTTGAAAACCTCAGTCTGAAACTGCCTTTTTTGTCATCTAACCTGATAAGCACTTTTCTAGCAATATGGCTAAAACTTACAATTCAAGTATTTTCCAGATGTATAAAATGTTGAGTGTACTAAAACTGATCAAAACTGTTACTGTATCATAACTTACCAGCTTTGAAGAAAGACAAAACAGGGACAGATTTCCAGTTTCTAATTGCAAGTGAATGCTCCTAGTTTACTGAAGAGAGGTGTAAGTAATGTAGCATCCTGTGGGTGCCAAAGTCTGCTGGCTTTGGTGAGCTGCACAGTTGTTATTCTGGTGTCTTCAAGCATTGGAACCAAAGGCCAAATGCAAACAGCCTTTACATTTTCAAGTGAAACTTCATTTTATTTGCAGATACACTTGTATGGTAGACTGTTTAAACTATTATATGCCTATATTTATATGCATTATAGTGACTGCATCTACTGTTCATGTTTAAACTAAGAAAACAAAAGATGAAAGCATTCAACTTGAAGCAAATAGAAAACTTTAAAGATTGGCCCTCCATAAAAATGCTGTGGTTATGCTGCTTGATTTTAAGTTTGCACTTTTTTATTGGCATTTAAAAAAAACCAACCTGTTTAAACTGAACAGAATTTCGTATTTTATTTAATTTAACTCTGTTGAAAGTGACTGCTCTGTACATCATGAACTTAACAATATACATGCTGTAAATGAAAGTTCACTGTCCTGTATACTAAGTTTATTGGTTTTTCTTCCAACTTACAATTAGGACTGCAAATGTATGAAATAAACCTTAGTCCACTTGTATGGCTTTAACCAGGTGCAGTATGCAGTCATGTGGAACCTTGCTTTCTAGTGCTGGCAAAATGAGGGCGTCTTTAATTACTGGCTTCAATAAACATGAATCCAGACTGCTTTCTGCTGTGCTTTTGTCTGGGAGATGCCCTCCTGGAGCTGTTTGTGTAGGAGCAGGGTGTGGGGGAGCTCTGTGAGCAGGAGGAGCAGGGTGTCTGTGTTTTGTGTCCCTGGGGTAGTGCCATCTGCCAGGCAGAGGCTTGGCCCAGCCCCTGCCAGTGCCAGGCCTCTGGAGCTGGGAGCTGTGTCCCGTGCCAGCAGAGCAGAGCTGTGCTTATGGCAGCTCACAGCACAACTGCTTTGGTACAAAATAATGTGTTTCTTGGGGCTGGGGAGACAGCTGTGTGCTTCACCAGCTTCAGATTTATTTTGTGGAATACTGTTCCCAAGCACAGCACTGATCCTGAATTAGCAGGATTCAAATCCAGGCTATGGGAAGTTTAAGGAGTGAATTGGTGGAGCGTTGAAAATTCCTCTTCTCTGCCAATAGTCAAGTGTTCTCCCTTGGGTGGGTGTAAGAAGAGCTTCCCAGTAAGCACAGAAGGAGTGGGCATTTAATTAGGATTCTGCTGCTTGTTTTCATTGTTTGTGTCATTTCATATCAACTGGATGCCTCTGTTCCCCCACACAGACTGAAGCTCTAGGTAGGAATGCTTGTTGAGTCACCGTGCCTCTGAAATATAAATCAGCTAAGCTTTTTATAATTTCTCCAGAAGGGAATCCTTATGAGGCCATGAAACAATTACCATTTTAGAACTGCCATAAAGTTTTCATTATCTCAGCTTCAGATGAGGTGAAGTTGAAAGTGACTTTAGAAAGACGGTGACAGTGGATGGAAGTGGAAGAACTTCTTATAACTCTTATATTTACTTTGCTGCTCTTCAACTGTAATTTATTTTTTTTTCAAAGCAAAACACCCTCAAGTTGGGGGAAAAAAAATTGGGATAATAGACTTTTCTGCACCAAAGCCTTTTCTGAAGGCTGCTCTAAGGCTGCTCTGAAGGCTGCTTTAAGCTTTCTAAGCTTCTCTTAGAAGAGGAGTCTTTCACTGCCTGTGCTGTTCCAAATGGTGGCATTAACCTCTCTCTGGCTTTTCAGGTGTGGCAGGGTTTTGTTAGAGAATGAACTGCTCAGGTAAGAGCCTTTGCTTGAACAAAACTGTGAATTTCTGAGTCACTGCAGTTCAAATACCTGCATAGGAGAAGCTGGGGGTTAAGAGGTTGTTATCAACGACCTGAAGGAGACTCTGCTTATCTGGGTCTGTGTTTAGAGGTGAATGGAGTGTTTGGTACCAAACCCAAACTTGTCTGTTACATGGTCGTCTTCATTTAAAAATAAATTATATATTCATAGGATGGATACAGTTTAATTCTGAAGGCACTCTTTTGCTGGAATTCAGTTTCCCTTCAAGGAATTGATATTAAAATTCCAGCCTGACATGCTACAGTCTTTGTAATAATAAACTTCTCCTTCACTGACCCACTCAGATTGTGTGGAGAAGACAACAAGCACAAATAATGACAAAAGCCGACAGTCTGAGCTGCTGCTTTGGGACACTGCTGGCTCCTCTGAGCCTCCTGCACTCCCTGTACGTGGTGTATCAGCAGCTCCATGGAATGGGCACTGCAGGTGAGCACAGGGTGGGATCCTGTGGGATTTCTGCTTCCTGGGAGAGTGAAAGGAAGTGGTCTCTGCTTCTACATGTGCCTCAGTGAAATTCAAATGTTTAGAAAAAAGCTCAGGGAATTTTCTCAAATGAAGTTCTTGACAAGTGATAGTATAAATATGCTTCCAAATCA
This sequence comes from Irena cyanogastra, assembly GCA_013397155.1. NCBI lineage: Eukaryota > Metazoa > Chordata > Aves > Passeriformes > Irenidae > Irena > Irena cyanogastra. Next base: position 515,231 of record VWZV01009273.1, on the reverse strand, counting down.
TGCATGTCTCCAAAAACCTGAAGGATAGGGCACCTAATTCTGCTTCAGCTGTCTTAAAATAATAAAAAGGCTTGGAGTATTAGCACCACGGCCATGTTACAATATCAGCACCATGCTGCAGTATCAGCACCACAGAGGTGTCTCCTGCCGAGTGCAGCAGTGCCCAGGAGCGCGGTGCTGCCGTGCCAGCCGTGACTGATGCCAGCGGTGTCACCCGGCAGTGTCAGTGATCTGCAGCACTGGCACCCTCTGAAAGGGCTGTGTAATCCCTGGTTTGTTCCAGGAGTCAGAGCCCCAGGCTTCGAGTTCCTGGAGGGCTTTATGGGAAGCACGTTGGTAATTACATGCAGGAGGTCTGTGAGATGATGTCAGAACCAAGGGAAGCAATTAATTTTCTCTGTTGCCTTTGGTAGCAGACTTTGTGCAGCAGAACCAACACTATGAGTAGTAACACTTTTCTGAAGGAAAAAATCCCTCGCTCTCCTTTCCCTGACACTTCATTACAATTATGTTTTTCTGAATTTTTCTGGAGCTGAAATACTCCAAGCCCAGGAGCTGGCAGGTGTGGGATCAGTGCCTGAAGGTAACAATGCTGGGTATGCTACAAAGGCACTGACAAAAGGCACTGCTTGTCAGCTTCCCTCAGTAATTCCTGTTTGGCAGATTATTTTTGTCATCCAAGTATCTTCCAAAGAGTGAGCTGCTGATTTTTTCCCAAAGAAAACCAATTTCATTCAGTTCTATGAATTTTGTTAATATGAGTTAAGCTGTTCTCCTTTCTAATTTCAAGTTGACTAAATCAACACTGGTTTGACTGGTTCATTTCTTTCAGAACAAAAGCTGAAATAGCAGTGTCCTGCACTGAAAGACAGCAGTTGTATCTGTCCACAAGAAAGCTGAATTAGCTTGCGCAAGCTGCCTTTGAAAAGTGTCCAGGTTTTCAGTACAAATGTTTGGTATGTAACATGCAGTGTAGCTTTATGACATAAAAACGTTATCTTTAACTTGGGCTTGCCCAAAACAATCCCTCAAAACATGCCAGAAATGGAGTTGCAAGCATGTGCAGTGAAATATTGAAGTTGAGGAAAGAAAAATGCCATTGTAGATCTCTGGCACTCACCTGACCAGTCTGACAGCATTCCAAAAACCAAGGACTTGCCTGTCAGAGAGGGAGTGGAATGGACTTAATTGACAGAACAGAGAGAGTGAGACCGCTGATGGATGGATGGATGGATGGATGGATGGATAGGGCTGCTGAGATCAGATCTACTCTGTGTATTGTCCATGGCCCCAGTGAGAGGGACTGCAGGACAGTGCTGTGCCCTGGGTGCACCAAATTAAAACCTCTCCTTTCCAGAGGAGGAAAATGATTACCCATGAAGGACTTGGTATACTGATGATGCTCTGGAGATTATTAGAAAGTGATGTTCCAAATTTTCTGATGTTCTGAAAGAGTTCAGTTACTGTGCCTACAGTCAGAGAGGGAGAAGTAGGAGAGAATTCCATTTCATTAAAGATCAGTCACTGACTGCACAGAAAATCTCTTGAATGCAAAACAAAGGCAGAAGTCCTGGAGGGAGTGCTCTGGGCACTTCCAACCAAACCCACAAGTGGCTCTTTCTCTCTTAGCTGTAGAGGTCAGTGATGGAGCCTGACCTCCACAGCTGGTAAGAGTTTTGGTAGCTTGGTAAACTTTGGTAAGAGCTGGGGGCTCCTGTGATGATGGGCTGGTTTGGAAACAAGCAATGGAATATCAGCCTTTGATCTGTGCAAGAGATGGGGGCTACTGAATTAATACTGGTATTTGTTCATGCTGTGAACCTGAATTGTTACTCCCAGGTTTGTTTTCCTGGGAAGAGCACACATGCCCCAGGACAACACTGGATTGTCAGTAGGTGACTATAATTAGCAGTGCTTAACTGGCTGAATCAGGATGTTTTGACCAGTATCTTGCAATGCTGAGAAACTGCCAGAGAAACTGGCAGGATCTAAATACTTTAAACAGCAAAAGCCTATCAAAATCTCTCCCAAGTCACCTTTCAGCTGAACAGAAGTACAACACAACTATTAAGAGAATGCTGTCACATTTGAAATATTTTTAGCGTGGTTTCCACTGCTTTTGCATTTGTGCTCTGTCCTGTTCTACCCCCTCCTCAAAAATAACTTAAATCTTTTGGCCAGTTCCAGTGACAAGAAAGATCTCGCAGACAGCTGACTTAATCCCAGTTGCATGAAAATTAAGGGCTTGGTGGAGACGATAAATCCAAAGATTTCCTCTGCTTTAGGCAGGGATTGCCAAGGAAGTTTGGCTGGCTCCTAGGCGAGCCAGGCCAAACAAAGATCTGTGCTCTGCACACACGGAACCTGGCGCAGCGCTGGCTTCCTTCTGCTCCAGCAGTAGTTGGAGGACAGAAATAGGAGCAAAGCTGCTCCCTGTGCAGGGGACCCTGGGGAGGGGGCTGGCGCAGTGGCCTCGGTGGGAGGGGTGAGGTGGGGAAGGTGGGAAGAGAAGACAAGCCTGCAAGGAATCAGGATTTATTAGTTCCTCTGTGTATGGCTGTGGAGAGCTGGGGCCATATGCCTGCCTTGGGTTTACAGCCAGTGATGGAAGACTTGAAATTATTTTTCCTGTTGAAAAAAAGCAAAAAAGCCAAAACTTTCCCTTGCATGTAGAAGACCCATGTAACCAAAGAAATATTCTGTGAAGGAACGAGCCAAATGAGCTGAATACAGAGTTCTATAGTATGGAGAAATTAGGTGCTGGTGCAAAAGGGAGTATTCTTTGAACTGCTGTTATGGTTGCTGATGTTAGCAATCAGCTGCCGGTTAGCTGTAAGTAAAACAAATTCAGGAGGGTAATTAAAGAATGAACTTCTCTACCATGTGCAGTTCCCCAGGAGAAGTGCAGGGGTCTGGCTGGGCTGTTGCATAACAACACACACAGGATTCAAACAGTTGAGGTCAGTTGTTTTCGCTGGCCCGTTCCGTCCGTGGAAAGAAAGAATGTAGTGAGTGTACTTCATCTTTTTTTAAAGCCTGCTAAGGGACCTTTAAGACTTTTCTTATAAAACATGGTTTTATACAATATTTTCATCCTCTCCTTCAGCTTCCCACCTCCTCAAAAAATAAACCCCAGCTCTTTCCCTCCAAGGTCTGCTGTACCCTGCACGCTCCATCACTTACTATAAAACCACTGATGTTGCAGGACCAGCATGCCCAGGTCCGTGCAGAAGGAACAAGAGCTTTCTGGCCTTCTGCTCTAGGTCTGTGTGGCTTTATGGTGTTATTGGAAGACCACCACCTTTTTTCTCAGTCCAGGGCTTTTTTCCGCCCTCGGTTCCCTGGATAAATGTAGTGCCCTGAATAAAATAAACACTGCTGTCAGTCTCTCTGCATATTTTTTCAGTGTGCTTCATTATACAGGATTCTTTCAAAAGAAATGCAACTCAGAGTCTTGGCTGGTTCCCAGCACCATTAAAGGTCTGCTGGCACTTTTCTTAAGAATCTGGCAATTTGCTTCTCTTTTTTACAGAAATTCATTTCACCTTGTGCTCTGTAGAATGTCTGCTGCCCTTTAGGCCAGCTGTTGCTGCATGGTAACTCCTCTCTGGCACTTGCAGATTGCAGATGCCCTCAGAAGTTTTTGGAGGTGAAAGGAGCCAGTGACTTCTTCACCAGCAAAGTGGCCCAGTAGATGATGCAGAATGAGATGTCAGTTCCTAATCCCAGAGTAAAGAAAAAAAAATAAAATGGTTCTGTGAATGGCTCATTGTTAAAAGCACATGAAGTCGTGTTCATGTCTGCAAGGTAAGGGTCTGAGTGGTCTGTATTGCTTTTCTTGGTTTTGTTTCTGGGAGCAGGGGGGGGAAGGAATTTTTTCTTTTTGGTTTGTTTTTGAAAGGGAAACACTGTTTCCTGATAGTGATGGTGAAGTTCCAGAAGAGACACTTTTACCTGTCCCCTTAATACTGTACGCTCCTTGGCAGGGTCCTGTGGGGACTTCAGCTGCTGCTGCCTCTGGTCCCAGCTGTGAGAGCTGGTGGCACCCCTGGTGGGCTGGGGACTGTCACCAGTGGCTGAATCCTGGGGGAGTCCAGGGCTGCTCTGTTTTCCAAGGCCTCAGGGCTGGAATCCAGGTGGAGCTGGTGAAAGTCTGCACGGGCCAATGTTGTAGCTGAGGAGAGGCGCAGGACTCACTACCACTTTTGGCTAATGAAGCTGCACTTTCCTAAGCAGATGAAAAGCCCAGGAGTCCCTCACTGTGCTGTGGTGTGTGCCCAAGAGGCAAACGGGCACAGTGAATCTTGCAAGAAGCTCTCAGAGGCTGCCCTTCACCTCAGGCTTCTTTCCGTTCTCTCTGCTTCTCTCTGAACTTTCCTCAGCTGGCAGGGCTGTGCTTTTACCCCTTTCCTCAGTTGGAAGGACTGGTTTTTGACTCCCAGCTGTGGAATCCAGGTCTCCTCACTGTTCCTGAGGTGCCTTTCCTGGTGGTGTCCTGCTGCGAGGCTGCAGTGCCCAGCTGTGGCTGGATGAGGTGACATGGGATTGTCACACTGTTCAGCAGCATTACAGAAAACTGACCTCATGAATCCCCACCACCCCAGACAGCTTTCCTTCTGCTTAAAGTCTGTGTCAGAACTTGTAGTTTCTTCTTCTTGTATTAATTCCTACTTCTGACTCAGCAAAATGATTTGCCCACCTACCATGCTGCTCATGGCTTCAGAAGCAGTGAGCACACCACACTCCCACACTGGAAAATGCACAATTCCCTGCACTAAGGCACTCAAAGCTACCAGATGTTTTCTTAAAGCAAATTCTTTATTAGCTTTTGAGAGTGGGGCTTGGTTTTTTTCTTTTCCCCCAACTGAAAAGCTGAGAAAAAGCTTCAGCACTTTTTACATTGAGAATTTCAAGGGGGGAAAAAGCCTCCTGTCTGATGCCAAAGTTAAACTCTAATCACTGCTCAGCTCTCCTGGAATTTGGCAGCATACCAGTGCTTCTTCCCTTTGGCAGGTCACGTGGAAATACCGGAGCCTTTTCTTAAAGAACCTCTCAGCTCTTCTCAGGTACTTGCACAGATGTAATATTCCTGTTAGGGTTCTAAAGCCTTTTACACCCTTAACTGCATTAAAGCAGCATTCCTAATAAGCACCATTCAGATCTACAAAATTTTACCTTTAAGCATTAAAATACTTTAAAATGTGTTTAAACTACATAAAATGCACTTTAAAAATCTGGTTTTAAGTTGATACTCCTATTCTGCTGGAATAGAATCACAGTTTTAATCTTGGAAATAGCACTTAAATGTGCTTAATGAAAAGAACCCACAATTGGTTCACAAGTTTATGAGACGTTGTAGGAATAGCTGAGATGAAGGTTGAGAGATGAGGGTCTTTTTGTTCAGTTTGTTCATTGAGAATATTTAAGATTCTCTTTCAACTGCTTTTTACACCTAACTCACCAGCTGGTTTTAATTTATGACCAGAGTGTCCTGGAGATTCTTTCTGATGGGGAGGTTTTAATTCTGTCAAAGCTGACCTAACTGTTCTGTAACAAACAGATCATTTAATTACAGTGTCTATGAACAGCACACTTGGTTTTTCCCTCAGCGTTGTTTCTTCCTTGTTTTCACTCTTCAGTTGTATTTTAGCTGGATGTGAAGAACTCGATGATTAATTCCCTGATCTGATTAGCTCGATGCTATGGTGGTGTCTTGAGTGCTGATCACTGACCCAGTTCCCCATTTTCCTGGTCTCTGCGAGCAGGCACACAATGGAATGGCAGGCTGTGCTGGAAACTCGTGAAGCCACAGTTATCTGAGAGCGATCTGATCCGCAGTGACCTTTTCCTGGATCACTACTTCTATTTACGTATTAAATGGAGACATTTTGTTCCTTCCCGTGCTGCAGAGCTGAAAAGGTGCCGTATCAGGCAAGAATGTGTGTGAAGGATTCCTTTGTTAAATGTTGGCAGCAGCCTCAGCAGGCCTTGCCAAGTCAGTCCAGCCCACCCACCCATCCAGGAGCACGCCAGGGATCTGGCATGGCCTGGGCTCGGTGTGGGCCCTCCTGGCAGGGCTGGGACACTGGGAGCTGGGACACTGGGAGCTGCTCTGGGAGATGGGACACTCAGGAGCTGCCCTGGGAGCTCTGGGACACTCAGCACACGCTGGGACACTCAGCACACACTGGGACCAGCCCTCCTCCTGCCCCAGAACACCCTGCCAGAGCAGAGCTCGCTTGCTGTGCTCTCCCTACCCCAGGAATTGGCTGCCCGGAACCAGAGGGGTTCGGTGTGTCTGCACCTCCCAGCACACCCAAACTGCTCTCATGATGTCAATGCATTTACACTTCATGCCCTCCGCTCCAGGGGAGAAGGAAGTTATTAAGAAGTTTGCAGAAGGGTGTGCTGGAGGAACTAAGCAAATAGCCAGAATAAAGATCTCCTACCACCTCACCTTTTGCTAAACCACTCAACCATCTTCCCCCTCTGTCCTTTTTCAATACACTAATGCGTTTTGGTTAGAATTGCAAAAGATTGACCAAAATAATACTCACTGGATTTTTCAGAAATGTTTTCCTTGTTTTGCTTAGGATAGTTTTCTGGAACTGCCACAGCAGTCCTTCAAAATAAAAGCTAAATGTCTCTGCAAGTAAATATGCATCACCTGTGTTCCTGAAATAGCCATGGAGCCTTCAGTTACAATCCAGAGATGCTCTCCTAAATGACAGCCACATACCCATGATACTTCCTGCAAGAAAAAGAGCTTTGTGAGAGCTCTGATTTCTCCAGAGTCATACAAGAACGGAAATAAGAGGCTGTAAACACCTATTAGTCCAGCCCTGTGCCACAGCAAGATTTTCCCCTTACATGATTTCCTATTGTTAGGCCAGGTTCATGTGACCCAAGCAAGAGTTACCCTCTTTCTCCATGTTTGCTCATGTTTTTTTTATTTTTTTATATCCCTGCCACTCACCCTTCATCAAAGGGCAATGACTTTCTTTTACACATCTCCCAACTCTTCACCTTGCTTGAGAATACTGGCCCCTCCCAGGCCCAGGCTGTAGCAGAGAAGCTCTGGAAGGACTTTGCACAGTCAGCTGTGGCTCCAGTTAACCAAGCCACGACTGTCAGTGGTAAACAAACCCCTGACTCTTTCCCTGGTTTGCTTTCCGAAGCTCTCTCCTTGCCCCTCCTTCTTTGGGGATGTTTATTCAGAGGCCAAATGAAAGAAGAAAAATATCTTGAAATTAATAAAAATCAAGAGTACAGGGCAGAACCTATGAAAAGGAGGACCAAAGGAGCTTCAAGGGAACTGAAAGGGAAACATGAAGTAGAACACACAGGTAACCGGAAAGGAAATCCCCAGGTGGATAATTCGCAGTGTTCATGGAAAACAGAACTCTTAGCAGTCAGACCCTTGGATGCCAGAGAAAGATAATAGAATTGTTAATGTGGTAAAGTTCTGCAATATGGAACAGGTGACAGTGTAGACTATCAGTGACAAGAACAAGAGCACGGGTCTATCAGAGCCTGGCTGATAGCCATGGCAGATCACAGGATGCAACATGGAACACTTCAACTTCACCGTGGTACACAGCAGTCTGGCTGTATTAAAAACAAACAAACAAACAAACAAACAAACAAAACAAAACAAACAAACAAACAAAAACCAAAAAAAAACCGACTTAGCTGCATTTCACTCACCTGGATTTGCCAGGTTATGTTGCAATTTGTCCTTATTTGTCGTGACACAGTAAAAGGAAAAGTACCTTCAAAACCTGATTCAGAGCCAGTCAATGCTACCTTGGAAAACGTCGCTGTTTTGAAACACAACACTCGTGGAAGAACGACGCGGAGGTTTCCGCTGCCGGAGCCGCTCGGGCGCAGTGCCAGCGCAGGGGCTCGGCCGTGAGCCCGGGGCAGGTCCCGGGACCCGGTGTCGGCTCCGAGCCGTTCCCGCGAGGGCCGAGCCGGGGCTGTGAGCGCACCTGGCTGCCAGCAGCGGACGCAGAAAGCCGAGCGGCCGAAGGGCGGGCGGGACAGCGGCAGCAGCCGGGGCTGGGGCGGGCGCAGCGCCCGGGGCAGGTGCGCGCCCCTTCCCGCGGGGCGGGCACGGCGCAGGCACNGGGCTGCGCGCCCCCGGCCGGGGCACGGCTCCACACCGGGACAGCGCGGCTCCGCTCCGCGCACCCTGCGCGCCCCTCCGCACCGTACCGGGGCACCGCTCCGAGCCTCTCCGCACCGCTCCGCGCCTCCCCGCAGCGTACCGGGGCACTGCTCCGCGCCTCTGCGCACCGCAGCGCGGCCCCGCTCCGCGCGATGCTGCCCGGCCGCTCCCCGCGCTTCTGCGCCTGAGGCGGGCGCGGGGCGGCCATGCAGCCCTCGCTGCCTTAGCTGAGCGCGTAGCCCGCGGCCACGCCCCGGCGGCACCGGCACCATGAGGAACGGCGATGACCTGGAAGGCTTCGACGGCGAGGCGTCCAGCGCCTCCATGATCTCAGCGGCCAGCAGCCCCTACCAGCCCACCACAGAGCCCGTCAGCCAGCGCCGCGGGCTGGGCGGCCTGCGCTGCGACCTGGACTACCTGCGGGGCACCTTGGGCAGGCTGAAGCTGGCCGAGGTGGTGAGTAGCGCGGCGGGGAGCGGGCTGCGGCCGGGCAGGAACGCGTTTCACCTCGGCCGTGTGCCCGCGGAGCGCCGGCGTGCCGAGCAGCCCGCTGCGGGGCCGGGACACAGCGGGCTCGGTCGGTAGCAGCACCACAACTTGTGACCCCTGCAGGGCGTCGCGGTGCCCGGCGGCCGTGCCCCGGTGAGGCTCCGCCGTCGCCCTGCGGGACCCGCCCAGTGCCGGGTGCGGAGCGCGGGGGGCCCGGGGTCCGCCCGGGGCTCGCAGAGCCCTTGCTCGCCTTGCCCTTAGCGGGCTGAAGTTCTCTTAAATGCCGAATAAAAAGAAAGAAATCCTTAAAAAAGCCCCCGAACCAGGGTTTGTATTGTGAAACAATAAAACACTAGGTTTTGTATTGTGAAATTAAACGTGAGCTGGGCTCGTTCGTGTACTTTGGACACCTGAACTGCTTCAGTTGGATGGAGCCCGTGCAAAGCTTGGACCACCCTAGCAGGGAAACAAGTAATTAACACCAAAGCAATTCACCAATTTCTGTGGTGCTAGTGCTGATGTTTGCCTTCATCTGATCTGCTTTCCAAGTCACTATGATATTTAATTTCTCAAATCAACAAATGTGTTTTCCAGGATATTAGGAAAAGAGGTGTTTTATGAAAATGGCAATCACCTTGAAATAGATTTTAAAGTAATTTCTTACAGGGTGCTGCAAATTCTTGTAACTTTTTTGAGAAGTGTGATGCCAGAAACATTTTAATATTTCGTATATATAACTTTGGCATTTAAAACCACTGCTGGTTATTACAAGGCAAAACTTACACATACAGGTTTCACAAAAAACACATTGGAAGTATCCTGGCTTCAGCTGCACACAAGTTTATAGAGGACTCTGGTGGTGAATTCATTTTTTATTGATGCCCAGTAAAATCCAGGATTTGGAAGTGTGATTTGTTTTCTTCTCATCTCCTCAGTGCAGGGTAGGATCTGTGCTCTGCAAGTGGTAGCAGTGAGCGTGTTAGCCCAGTAAAACAACAGAGACCAGCAGTGTGTGCGGCGTGTGAGTTCAGGACTGGAGCCAAAGGATCTGTCATCACTGTGCAACATCTACCTGTCTTCGAGCTGTTAAAAACTGTCCATGTGGTGGAAATCCTGGGGTGGTGCTGCCTAATACACTGAAATAATCCGCCCTCGGGATTTTTGTTTCAGTTCCTACTGCAGATCCTTTCTGCAGTACACTAATAACTGTGGCAAGTCTTGTTAAAAACTTGTCATTAAAATGACTAATTACTGATTGTAACTGAATGCTTTATTATTAAATCTGACTTGCTTGGAACAGATCCCCAAAGACACATGGAGTACACCTCGTAAGTTTTTAAGTCTTGTAAAGAAAGGTGGGGGAAAACCACGCTCTGCTGGAGTTAGAGCGGTTTCCTTGTCTCTGGACAGACCCTGCTGCTCCCAGTTCATCCTTGGGAAGATTTATGCTTGCAGAGCAGTGTCTTCAGAGGAACTGAGCCGTGCTTTGTGCCCTTTTCATAAGAGTGATCTGAGCATGTGGTTCCCAGGAGTGCATGAATGCAGAGGGGCAGCAGTTAAGAAGAAATTAAATTAGCTATGGAGGTGGAAGGCTGTCCACCACCTCAGCCTGGTTACTTGCACTCAAAAAAAACTCCTCATTCATGGTAATGGAAGAGCAGTCTACTGACATTTGCAAACCAATGGAAAACTGAGCAGTGTTGGAAAAGAAAGGAGAGAGAGCACATTCCACTGTGTACTTAGGTTGCTTATTTGCCAAGTATAATTATTTCAATTACAATATTCAAAAATGCCTTTACAAAAGTGCTGTAGGAACTGAAATGTAACAAAGTCTCTGGTGTAGAACTCTGTGTCTTAAAAACAAGAAACTCCTGGCACACAAAAAAAAAACATTACAAAAAGGAAAAAGGCAAGTATTGGTTAAGATAAAAGTCTCTTAAGTGTATTATAGTAAAAAAGAATGTTACAGGAAAGATTACAATGCATGTGCTTCATTTAGCATCAGGATTTATCTTAAAATACATTCGTGATTGACAGGCAAAATATCAGCTCAAGGCAAACATTGCTGCTGCTTGTTCTAATCTTTGGTTGAAGGGCTTCCCACAAACTGCCCTGTGGTGCTGAGAGAAGGAAAACTGCTGCTCTTTGTGGCTTGGATGGCCCTGCTTCCAAATGCCCATTTTTGACTGTAAAAAGCAGCAGAAGCAACAGGGAATGGGGAAAACCCCACATCACTTAAAATAGGTGTAAGGCTCTATTAATTTGTTGTAGATTTATCTTTATGGATTCAAAGAAAGGGGTTGTTACAAGAGGGAAACCATGATGACATTGTAGGCATATGGAGTAATGTAAGTGCTGCTACAGGGGACAATAGTTTTAACTCATTAATATTTCAAGAGAATATGCCCCAAAGTGTCCTTTGAGGGGACACCAACATAATGGGTTATGATGATGTTTCATGTATACTATTGTGCAGTTTATTTCTCAGCCTTGTTTTGGTTTTTGCTAAGTTTAGATTTGGTTGCAGACTGGAAAACTACAATTTAGGGCTTAGAGCTCCTCTTTATGGCCAAGGTGAAGAGTTCCTAGTGCTTGGCCAGTGGTAACTAATAGCAGTGTGAGGAACAGTGAGGGACTAAGGGAAAGGGCCCATGTGGAACAGCTCAGCATTGAACTGACTTCTCTGATTTTGACAATGTTATTGCCAGGTAGGTGAGCTTTTCAGAAAGGAGTCTTGCCTGTGTCTCAGTGTTCTGTGGAAATAGCTGTATGTGTTTGTTGGGATCTGTGAGGGGACATCTGCTGTACTGGGGATGCAGCTATAGCCTCTTCACAGCAGCAGCTTGCAGGAAGGTGGGAAATGTTGGTCAGAAAAGGAGTGTACAGGGCTCCTGGGTGGCTGAGACACCTGGGGGTGTCACTACACAGGTGGGAAGTGGGACATGAAGGGCAATGGAAGGGGAGAGGACTTAAGGTAGCTTGGAGCTTTCATGTTTGGTTTGTTCCTTTTGGTTTCGTTCTAATGAGACTTTGAACTCGAAAGGGAGGTCAGGGAGAAGCCATGCACTCGTGTACTAACCTAAGACATTATTTTCCTTTGGAGAGGTTGTCTCCATTGACCTGGCATTTAAAAGGAGCAGTAGCTTTTCTCATGGAAGGTGTGAGAGGTGGCTGTCCTTGGAGAGCAAAGCAGGAATGTTCTGTAGAGTTTATTCTTATTACTTTCTGGCATGAAATTTGTTTCTCATGCTTCAATACTTCCCACGGAGACTGTTGTACAATGATGAAATGGATATCACTAGAAAACTTTGCTATGGATGTCCTCAAATGATTTATTTCAGTACTTTCCCCATTCCCTTGAATTTCCTGAGGACAGTCTCTCCTTTTCCTGAGTGTGCTTGCTGAAAAGAGGTGTTTACTGTGGGGAAGTCAGGAGGGGCCCATTCTGTCATGCCCAGGAGATGAGCAGGTTTGCAGGTACCACCTCTTTGCTGGAAATAGTTGCATTTTAGATGAGGCTGTCTGCTTCCCCCCCCCCCTTCATTTTAGTTTTCAGCTTTTCAAAATGCATTATTAGTCTTTTTCCTTGGTTTTTGTAATTCTGCACCTCTAAGGATCTTACTGTCATTAAAGCTGGGCACAGACTTATTTCCTACTGAAATTCCCATGGCCAGTCGTGGCTGCCCTTTGTCTGCTGCTCAGTTTTTCTGGGAGTGTGGCTCCAGTGGGCTGATCATAGGCTGTAAGGAAAGGAAAAGCAGGCAGGATCCTGTTGGGCACCTCGTTGGTTCTCACGGGAATAGTGTCAGGTTTACACAGGCACTTGATTTAAAGTAACTTGTATCCCCTCTGGCAGCCGTGCCAGCAGTGTGAAGCATTATGCCTGCTCATTCCTGGGACTTGGGCAGCAGTCAGGAGTGGTTTGCCTGGAGCAGTGGGACCACAGAGCAGCCTCCTGCTGGTGGCAGCAGGAGGCAGAAACCCCTGGCATGTGCCAGCTGAGAGGGTGGATGGTATTTGTGGTGGTTGGTGATGGCTTCTGCGGCTCAGACAGCCCTAGACATTCTTCTCCTCGTGTGTTTGTTCCAAATGCTACAAAAATCCACCAGAGATTCCTTTTAAAGAAGATAATACTTGTGCTTGGGAGGTCTCTGAGCTGCAAGACGCTGATGAGTGCCCTGGGAAGTTTCACTCCGTGCTTGCTCTCCTCTTCGTGTCTGTAGCATTTGATACTGCCAGGGGAGGCAGCAGTTGGGAGCTAAATGGAATCTGATGGGAATAGCAGTTCAGATGTTCGCAGTTTTCGGAATAAAAAGTTCCATCTTCATTGGTGGAGAGTAGCTGAGCATTGAAAAAAAGTTGTTTTGTGGCTTACTGTCATTTTACTTTTCCAGATTCAGAAATGGGTTGCTGAGGCCCAAGAGTGAAACTCTTGGCTGTCAGGTTCTGTTGCAATGAAGAAAACAAAATTCAAAAGCCAGGAATGCGTGCCTACATGGGTAATACGACTATTGAGAACTATTGAGAATTCTCATTGTTAATTATATTAGAAAATTAAAGTAATAACATTTATTTTCCCAGGAATAAGCTAATTGCTGACTATTAGAATCTGGTTGAAAGCTATTCTGAGGTGTTCAGTAATCTCATATTTAGTTATTGCTGCCTTCTTGTGTCATGAGCTCAGCATCTCAGCTGGAGGGCAGGATTAGATGGAGCCTCCAGCCTCCCCCCTGTGTGTGCTGTGCCACATCTGAGGCTGTCCTTGCCTGCTTCTGTGCCCTTGCCGTGCTCTGGGTGTGGTTCCTGACTGGAAAGGGGTGGCTGGGGCAGGGAGCCAGGTGCTTTCCAGGCAGCTGCCATCTGTAAGTCAGGAGCTCACCAGGGGACCACTGGATCAGTGGGAATAAAGGGAGATTGCTTTTGCATTGGTTGTGAGGAAGTTTGGATTTCTGTCAGTGAGTGTTAATTCGGTTCCAGGGAGTTAATAGAGGGCAGGGGGTGATGTTCTGAGGAGGTCACAGCAGCCAGGCCATCAGTCCTGCTGGGAAGCACTCCTGGTGAAAAGCAGAGCACTGCAGGAGGCACTCAGAGGGAACTCAGCTCTGTACCTGCCTGTTTTATTCACAGGTGGTGGTTTCACCTTAAGGTTTAGTTCTCTTCATTTATTCTGCACTTTGGAGGGATAGAAACCTTCCTCCTTTTCGTTGTGGATTTAGTTGGAGCAATTTACAGCTCCTTGTTCCTGTGTGAACCTGCCCCTTGCTGTCACCCCTCCTGAGCCCTCCTGCCCCGGGCCAGCCCTGTTCCTGCTGCACCAGGCAGGACAGGAGGGTTGGGACAGGGCTGGGCAGGGGGCCCTCAGCAGCCACACCTGGGCAGTGCTGGCCCTTGGGCTGGCTCCCCCCACTCTGGCAATGTCACTTTTTCAGACACTGGCAATTTATAGTCACTCTGTGATGAGCTGCATCATCCACTTTTATGTTCTCTTACACTCTCCAAACAATGAATGTGTGTTACTCTAAGAAATCGTGATCTTTTTGTGTCCTGTGCTGAGCTTTGATTTTTGGTGGCATTTGTAGCTGCTTGTTCAGAAGATGTTGAGTATCACAGTGGATACTGGTGATCTCTGGTATTTGGTGTCAGCAAAAGGCTGTTATTATATCATATTGAGAGGATTAAATTTTTAATGCACAAATATGCTTAGAAATCATCTTCAGTTGTCTCTTCAGTGCCTCTGAAATGCTTGATTTTTCTTCAAAAAGATTTCTCTTTAAAGGTTGTGGATCTACATTGCTGTGTGGTGATATTTTTATCCTAACATTTACTGTGGAAGAATAATAAGATAATTTCTTTTAGCTTTGCTTTTTATTGTTTCTGTGAACAACTAAAGAAATGTCTGTGGCTGTCTTCCCACAGAAAGGTGAATGTGTTTTGGTTTCTTTCATGGTGTCTCTTAAGTCCCATCTGGCCATGGGATCATATCTTCCTGCCAGTAAACTCCAAATTCCTGTTAATAATTTCCCTCTTAAGATGGTGCATAATTTTTAAATTCTGATTTCAGAAGAAATTCCTACAGTGTCTGTACCAAGTATGCTGTATTTTTCCCCTTCCATTGTGAACCAGTGCAATAGCAATAGATGCACTACACTAATGTAGTTCTCATGGTATTAATGATTGGAAACCTACCTTTACTTCTTGTAATGTTTCTGGTAATATCTTTTGTTGATGAGGCTCCCTAGGGATTTAATTATCATCTTGAGATGAGAAGACAAGGACCAGAAGTTTAAGAGGTAATGTTTTTCTTGTAACATAATCAGTGTTGGAGGAATCTGTTACTTCTTGTGAGAGTGCATTGTTTTGTAAAGTGAGCTTGCACACTTTCCGGTAGCCATCATCGTCCTGTGCTCGAAATTGCATTCCATCAAAACCTCTCTGCTTCTGGACTTCAGCAAATAATTTTGTACTGAAATTTTGCATACAAAGAAAACTAAACACACAGTGAAGAGACATCTTGATGCCTTAGGATTTTAGCTTTTATATTTTTCAAATCCTGTACAGCATTAGTGTATAAAATCCATACAGAGTGTTAGTTAACTCTCTTCACGTTTTGGTCAGACAAAACAGTCCCTTTAGGCCTGAAAATCAGGGGGGCTCTGCAGCCTCAGGTCCTGAAAAGTGTAAACAAAAGTGAGTTGGTGGGGAGGAAACTGGAGGTAAATGACTTCATTACCTGAAGCTATAATTGGAGGATCAACCCCTGATATGCAAATAGACTAAACTTATATCTGTCTGAAAAACTCCATCATCTGTCTTGGGAGTAGCCCCTCCTGGAGGCTTTTGACTGCCCAAAGTGTGCCTTTTGTAGGTCTTTAATAAATACCTACTTTTATTCTCTCAACCTTGTCTAGCCTTTGTTCTAGGCAGCCACTCCAAGGCATCACCTCAACAATGGCTCAGCTGCAGTTGTTCTGTAGTGCTAAAGCTGCCACTTATTAGAGCTGCAATTAAAAATATATTCTTACTTAAAAAGGAGAAAAGTCACCTAATTCTCAGATGATTTGTGTAGTTGCTTCCAAAACATGGAAGTAATGTTTAGGTTTCCCTGGAACTTGAACCATCAACTCCAGAACCCGGGAGGAGGGAAGCAAGAGCTGGACAACATCAACCTATTGTAGAATAGGTGTAAGAACATCTGGCCATGAGTGGAGAAAAGATGGGCCAGAAATATTGCTGGCAATGGGCAGAGAGGTCCTAGAGCTGGTGTAGCTCTCACCCAGAGGGAGAGGGCCACTCACAGTCCACCGTGGGGGCTCAGGTGAGCAGAGATGCTCTGATGTTTGAATCTCATTGTGTACAAATTAAACTGGGAACCATAACTCAGAGTATCACATTCCTGACTGTGGTGTCTAATGAACTGTAATTAAGGCTCTGCTGTGTAATGCTTTAGCTTGTGGAAGAATATGATGCATTTTTACCCAGACAAGTCTTCCAGCATCCAGTTAAACTTCTGTTAATATGTAACTTGATATTCAGGTGGTGATGCTAGCACATCTTTAAATTTTCTTTAGTTCATAAGTACATTCCCAAAGTGTTCAGGTTGCAAGTGGTCTGACCTGGTTGGGGTTGTTTGCTTCATTCAGGAGAGCCTGAAAGCCCAGCAGTGCCAGTGAGGGGAGCACTCTTTGTGTGTGCCGTGTCTGAGTTGCACGAGGTGCTGCTTCTGCTGTGACTTTCACTGGAGCTAACCCAGTGTGTTTTCAAATGCTGCAAATCTGCCAGCAATACAGCAATACTCAAAACGGGTCTGCAGGTTTTTTTCCAAATTATTTTATGAATTGACTACAACCATTTCCATATTAGGAATTTTCTGTACTTTTGTACATTTTTAAACTGAAATGCTTGTGGCAAGAAAGCAATGAGCATGGTTGTGAATGTTATTAAATGCTTAAGTTCTCCAAGTCTTTAACAGTCTGTAGTAACTTCAGTCTCAGGAAATTATTTTCATGCTAGAAACTGATACTGCCACTTGAATGTTGTGAATGGATTAATTAGCTGTTTGATGACAGGCTCTTCTAAAAGAAACTAGTTGTTGCATTTAATGCTTAGAAACTTTTTGTCTAATGTAGATGAAATCTTTTGTTAAACTCAGTGATGTTTAAAACAGAGATGCTGCTGTGATAGTCCCATTTTGAATTGCTGTGGGAGCGGTGTAGCTGTGCAGTCGCAGGCTGGAGTGCAGCCCTGGTGTGCATCCCTGGTGTGCAGCCCTGGTGTGCAGCCATGGTGTGGCAGCCCTGGAGTGCATCCCTGGTGTGCAGCCGTGGTGTGGCAGCCCTGGAGTGCATCCCTGGTGTGCAGCCGTGGTGTAGCAGCCCTGGAGTGCATCCCTGGTGTGGCAGCCCTGGTGTGCAGCCCTGGTGTGCAGCCGTGGTGTGGCAGCCCTGGTGTGCATCCCTGGTGTGCAGCCCTGGTGTGCAGCCGTGGTGTGGCAGCCCTGGTGTGCAGGGTGGTGCTGGAGGTGAAGGCAGCACTGCAGAGCTTCTGTGCTGCTCACAGCATGTCCAGGGGCACTGAAACACCCCAGGATGTGCAGCTAGGCATTGGGAGCTCTGTGCTGCTCTGGTGCAGTTCCTCCTGCATCCCCTGTGCCAGCCCGGGGGAGCAGCACGGAGGCTCCCGCGCTCCAGCGCCGCTGGCAGGGCTCTGTGTCCTGGCCCACCTCCTGTTGCAGTGTTCTCTTTCACCGGGATGTCTGGGCTCTTTTTGCCTTTTAAGGCATGGCATCTAAGGGGGCCTTCGGGTTACAGCCTTGGGAACGTTGGGACATTTTGCACCATTTCCTCTAAACACAAACAAACCCAAAAAACTTCAATGGATTCCGTAGGACTACTTTAAGTTCTTGACTGTTTTCTCATTAAAATGCCTTTCTTGTCTTAGTATTTGTGGGATGTTTGATGTTTACTCATAATTGGGATTAAATGGGGTTTTAAAGGATACAGACTGATTCTGATAGTGATAAAACAGAACTTTAACTTTTTTAAAATAGTCAAACAGGCTAGTTAAACTAGAGGCTGTGCAGACCAAATACTTGGCAAATTTTATGATTATACCTTTACTTCTTAAAACTAATAAATTACTTAATTTATCTGTTTGTTACCAGATTTACAGTGTTGTGTTTTAATACTGTTTTGACTAGCCAGGTTTCCAGCATAGGCTGGGCTGTGAGCATGGATGGGAACATGAAGCCAGTTTAGAAGTGTTGGTTTTTTTTCTTTTTTAAAAACTGAATAGAGAATTCTCATAAGTGAAGCAATAGGGGTTTTTTTTGTACTTTATTTAAAAACCATGCAAGTAGGATGTCAGTAATGTGCTGTGTTGCAGCAGAGTGGGTGTGTGCAGCCCCAAATCAAGCACAGGGCAGTTGTATCTGCCCATTTTGTTTAAATAGCAAAGATGTCATAAGCTCTGTGTCCTTACAGCTTGACTTAATGGAAAGTGCCAGCAAGTGCAGAGGACACTGCAGCCTGGCTGGAGCTCGGGCAGGGAAAGGTGGGGGCTGTACTGGGAGGCACCTCCTGAGTGTCCCACACAGGTGGTACTGACAGCTCATCAATGCTGGTAACAAAAGTGGTGCCTGCTGCCTTCAGCGCCACTAACTATTGAATTAGTCTGTAAGGCTGACAGGAAGGTTTTATTTCCCTGCTTTGGTGCCTGAAAGTGAGGCTTGCTAATGGAGCAGTTAAGCTGGATTTAGTCTCCATTTTGTTAGCTGTAGCCAGTTTTTACTC
The DNA here is from genome assembly GCA_013397155.1 of Irena cyanogastra. NCBI lineage: Eukaryota > Metazoa > Chordata > Aves > Passeriformes > Irenidae > Irena > Irena cyanogastra. Next base: position 496,784 of record VWZV01009273.1, on the reverse strand, counting down.
TGTGTTATGATTGTGGTAAAGCTTGCATGAGTAGGACTATAGCAGCAAATGGGACTAGTGGGAAGCTGCGGAAGATGCAGATGACTCAATGCATACAAAATCACATTCAGTGTGGCACCAAAGAAATGTATGATGGTTTCTTTGACCTATTTTTGCCTGTCTTGTTGAAGAACATGATATGCAAATGCTGGTCAGATTGTGATAAAACTGGACTTGAAGAAACCAAGCTGGGTAGTCCTGCTGTTTAAGAATTTCCATTCCCTGTTGTGTGAGTGCTTTAATTATGGTTTTTATCAGCACCCTGGAGCCCTGTTCTGAGGTCTGGCCTCACTGCAGTGGTTTGTGTGCAGAGCTCCCTGGGCTGGTGGCTTGTCCCCTCTGCTCCCCTGGGGCAGGCAGGGGCACACTGAGGCTTTTGAGAGGATTTTACTGCCTGACCTTGGTGAGCTGCAGCTGCCTCTGAGCAACCTGCTCTGACTGGCACCAGGGAGCATCAAACAGACCAGCTTGTGGTGCTTGGGAATTAGAGATGGCTGTAAAAGCTCTGCTTGCAGACACTGCCAGAATGAGCACCAGACAATGAATGGGAAAACTGAGCCTCAGATATTGGGATATGGTGAAAAAGGGGTGAAGAACTATCTACCTCCCTTAGTTTTTCTGTTTGATGACTCACTGTAGCCATTGGCACAATTCATGTACTGTAGATACAAAATAAACCTTTCCATTTATGAGATGTTCACTTCAGGAATGAAGTGATTAGTGCAGAATATGAATGGGAAAGTTAAAATGCGAGACTGTGTTGGGATTTTGTTCATTATTGTCTTGAAGGACCTGTTGCTTATGAAAATATTTTGATTTGTGCTACCCAAGAACTGTAGTTTCTGGGGACTGGAGGCACAGGTTCCTGTGGAGAAGAATTGGTGGGAGAAACCAGTTATGTTTTGCATGTTTTGTTTGCCTTTGTTTAAAGCATGGCTCTCTGTATGGTCTTCAGATGAACCTTCCTGTAGGGTGGGGTCGCTGAAAAACTGTGGATGGGCTTTTGTTTATGGGACAGGTGGCACACTGCATTCATTTTTGGTCTAATCAGGAAGGTTTGTTTGAATCTCGTTCAGATTTCAGTGGGGAAATGTCATGTGCCTGAAACAAAAACCTCCTTGCAAAGTGCCTTGGCTTCAGATGTTGTTCAGTGGTTTGTTTGGTCATCTGCTTGCTGGAAAGAACCTAAAATACATCTAAATCAGACTTTTTTAGGGGGGTTAATTGTTTTTGTTTTCTTAGGAAAAACTATATTTGTTTTATCTGTCAAAACCTACTGTGTGCTTAATGGTACTTGAACTGGAGTTGGTTTTGCATTTATCTAGCAGATAAGAATGTTTGTTGTATAAGTGTGTCCAAGCAATAACAAAACTCTGTACTAATGCAGTTAGCAGGAAATAAGTCACCACATCATGTCTGTAGCTTTTTTTTTTTTTGTTCTAGGTTCTATGATTAAGTTCACTTTAAAAATTGATGCATTTCTGGTTTAGCCAGTTGAGAATTTCTTCTGTTCACTGTAGTGAACACCAATTCAGAGTTGTAGAAAACTTTAGTTTTGATGTCATAAATGTTTCAAAATAAATATAATTCTGTTGTTGATTTTGAGTGTTGATTACCCTCTCTCATAAATATGACCCTTTCTCCTGATACACCATCAAAATGTTTCAGGCCTCAGAATATGTTCTGTATTTAGAATTGGTCTTTTGCCTGAATGGAGAAGGGGAAGTGAGCAGTAGCTGAATCTTAGGGTTATAGGAAACTGCTGGAGGTGGCAAAAGATCAGCTGATTTAGTAAAGATTCCACAATATTCAAGGCACTGAAGTTTTGCCACATAACAGCCAAAAGTGAACCAAGAAATAATGAAAACTTTGCAGCTCCATGTGAAACACTAGAGGTGCAATGATGATCTGAAACTCATATTTTCTGCTTTTACTTCTACCATCACCAGCAAAACCAGAGGTGAATTGGGAGGCCTGGTTGAATTTCTCTGGGTTTGTTTGATTGTATTTTTGCCATTAGAGCACAATTTATTTTATCCAGGGTGCTGAATCACTGGTGGTGCTTAAGTTTCCTCTCTGGTAGGTGTTGTTTTCCTAAACTTTCTGTCTTGCAGGGGAAGTTTAATGCTCCTTTTTGATTTAAGGCCCCTTGCAGCCTCTTACCAGAGGTAATAACACTTTTCATGAAGTCTTGAGGATGCAGACCAGGAGCAGGAGGGAAATCAGTCATTTTTTGCTCAGGGTAAAAGATGGTTTCCTGCTGGAGGAGCAGGACTGTGTCTGAGCCATATGATCCAAATATTCCTGTCTGTGCCAGCTGTTTTAGATGTGGGAAATGCATGTGCTTTGCAAGGCATGAGACCCACTTCATTTCATGCATAAAGTTGGGACTGCTGGGCCAAGGAAATGAGAACAATAAATCTAGATTTTAATTCAAGAAAGTTCAAAGTCTTCAGATACTTTAAGTGGTGTAAAAGCAATATATTCCTCCCTATTTTTGCATGTGTATTCTGCTGTACCATTAATTTAAACAGTCTGGATGTAAAAATGTCTTGCTAGTGTGACATTCTTACTAAAATTCTGTGGGTATTTTTCAGGCAGAAAAAATGCTGACCATTTTGTGGTTTTTTGGAAATCGTATGTAATTATGTCATTTAACCACACAATAAGGCTTTCTGTGGTAATGTTTTAGATAAACAGGAAAACTCTTTTTTTACTTTGTTTTCATTGCAGAAGTGTATTTTTTTTTATTTTTAGTGCAAAGTTCTTTGATTATTTTGCTCAAAAATATAATACAACATATTCTGACAGGAAAAAGACACCATTAGCCACCTCCTAACAGTTCTTTTTCAGTGTTAGTACCTGTCACATCAGGTTTTCTCCATTTTGGGGAAATCCAGTGTTTTGTGTCTGATGTGCCTGTGTTGCCAAGCAAATGATGTAAATATGAGCCATTTACAGAGCCCCGAGGCAGATGATTTCTTCATTAATTCCCCTTCTCCTGGGGAATTTGCAGGAAAGCTGAGATGAATTGCAGTAGTGGTAGGAGGCTGATGTGGCTGGCTCCAAGGACACTGGGTGCTGGAGCAGGGGCTCTCTCAGGGCTGGCTCCAAGGACACTGGCTGCTGGAGCAGGGGCTCTCTCAGGGATTCTGTGGCCCTGAGCTGGTGGCTCCATGGAGCTGCTCTGGGGCTCAGAGCAGGAATTACCCCAGACTGTGACACTTGCCACTCTGTTCAGGGCTGAAAGCACAAAACAGCATCACTGGGAAGCACATCTCCTATAGAACCCTCTGTCAGGGGCTTTGTCCTCCTGCCTGTGAGATGTGGTGGTGGCAGATGGGGGACAGAGGGCAGGGATGCTCTGGCACAGCACTGGAGCTGCCCTGTACACGCTGGCAGAGCCAGACATTTCCTCAGCTCACCCTGAGCATGCCTCGTTCCTTCTGAGACCAGATTCTTACAAGAGAAAGGTGGCCTGGCACACCTCTGCATGGACCTGAGCTTCCAGAATTAGCAGATGTTTCCATCTGTTTCCAAAGTTGCATTTTAATGAAATATTCACTGAACTTACTTTAAGAAGAGTGGAAGTAGAAGAGAAACCAAAAGCAACTGCTAAAAGAGAGAAAGATTAGTACTAAAAGAGGGCTATACAAATTTTAGGGTGTTGGAGGAATTGGAGTGGAATAGAAAACTCTCCAAAGTACTTGGTGCAGAGAAAGACAAATGAGAAGGTTTGTTTTGTCCATCAGAGAAAACTTTCTCTTGCCTTGGCCCAAGAAAGTTGTAGCTGTGTTATTTGTGGGAGAGAGCAGTAATTCATGTAAGAGGAGATTCTCACCACATTCAGCTTCTCATTTTTCCTTGGTAAACCAGCCTTGAAACTTCTGCTTGTGGAAAAACTTGTCAAATCTCATCACCCTGAACTATGAGAAGATGTGTGATTTGAAAGTGGAGGCTGCCTCCTATGTTGGACCAATGTCATGGTGTGTTTTGTTGGCCAAGAGCTGTGCTCTGATGGAATGCCATTCCCCTGGTTTTCTGGGGTTCTTCAGCTAGTCTTGGAACTGCAGTTGTGGGAGGCAGGAGCGAGATGCTGATTTTTGCTGTTACAAAGCCAGGACTGAGCTGTAGCTGCTGGGGAGTTGGGAGTTTTCTCTGTGGCTTCGTGTCTCAGTCACCTGGAGCAGTGCAAACTGGGATGGAGCGTGGAGGCTTCCCAGGAGGGCTGGAGGCTCTTGCTCCTTGCTTCTCTTCCCAGGAGGGCTGGAGGCTCTTGCTCCTTGCTTCTCTTCCCAGGAGGGTGTGTACAGTCAGCTGGAAAGGCAGGCACCAGTTCTGTGTGGGGCATGAGCTGGGGCAGCAGCAGAGCCAAGGAAGCTCTGGAGAAGGGACTTGGCTGCAGTTTGCACTCACTGCTTCACAGCTGTGCCAGACAGGGTGTCCTGTGTTTATTCACAGCCTCATTTATGTACACTGTCTCATAAGTGATTTATTTCATCAATTAAAGAACACAATGATAGTATGTTAACACATGGTTGGGGTTTTTAATGAACCCTATCACTGGATGAGCCTTTGAGGAGCAGCTTTGGTTCATGTGGCAGCATTTGCACAATACTTCTAAGCTCTCTGAGTAAGTCATGGGGCTGTGGAATCGACCTTGTGTATTTCACTTTCATTTCATGTATTCTGAGTAGTTTGCTTTTTTATTGAAAACAAAGTTAGATTCCTCTCTGAATGTATGGCCAGTGAAAGTCGCAGTAAGTATGTTTTACAGAAATTTCATGTAACTTGTAATTACAAGTTGGAAGGATTCTTCTGGCAAGTTTATAAATGTGTCGGGGGCAAGATTATCAGGATGTTTTAAGGAGAATATATTTTGTATTGAGGATTGAGATTTCTATTGTGATTAGGAAAAGGGAAGTTTCTGTAGGAGGACAGCTTTTTTCTGATGTAGTGATTAATGTGGGTTTCAGTTTTGGCCATGGCTTGGCTGTGAGGCAGGAGTGGCAGGCAGCAGGAGGGTAATACCTGTAGCACTGGCAGCATGGACAGTCATTGAGAAAAGAGACAGATATTTTTATTGCAAGAAAAATACTAACAGATTTAGTTGTAATCTTATTTGAAGTACCAAAGAGTTAAAAATAAATCGTATGTATGGGAGTATTGTCCTTTTCCTGTCTCTCTCCATCAGCTAGGAAAGCAATTGAGGTTTTCTCCCAGCTTCTCTGATGAATTTATCAGTAGACTTGGGCTGCCACACCCCAGGCCCCTGCAGACTCCTGAACTGATGGCACATCTTTACTTGCATTGAAATGCTTTGGGTTGTCAGCCCTAAGTCTGCACAGCTAAGGCTTTTTTCTTATAAGAGTGTGTCACAGGTAAATGTATTTTGTAGTTTCTTAAGGGATAAAATGAAATCTAAGTGTAGAGCTATTCTGGAGTTTATTCATTCTGGGCTAGGGAATATGTAAATAACCCAGGATTATTTGAGTTCAGTGCTCCAAGTGCCTCTTCTGTACATAATTAATTTCTAATGCTGTTTGCAGGAAACTCTTTGGTCTCTTTTGAGCTTTGCCAGCCAGGATGGGTGTGTTGGCCTTGAAGAAGCAATGCTGCCTAGTGTGGAGAGGAGTCAGTGTCAAAGTTGTCAGCAAAACACTGGAGTTGTTGCCCAATGCAGCAACTGATGTGCCAGAGGTTTTGGCTCCTTCAGCCTAGAGCTGGTGGCACAATTCAGAGTTGTTTGTGTTTTGAGAAAATGGACCTAATATTTGGGGCTCGTACTGCAGTATTTCTAAAGAATATTGCGGTACCATATCTTTTAAAAGAAAAAAATACAAGTGTCATAATATATTAAAAAATAGTGTCAAGAGAAATAGAAACTTTATTATATTGGAAAATCCAGAAGTAGAAATTTTGCTGGCTGGCATTTAGCATTAATGTGTGATGTTGATGCTTCTTGAAAGAGCAAAGATTGGTTTTTAAAGCTTCTTTTTTTTTAAATTGCATTCAGTGTCATCTTCAGTTTTGAGGCTTGTGTTTACAGAGAAGATGAACTTCATTACATGCTAATACTTTATAATCAGGCTGTGTCTGGATAGTAATTTTTTTGGTATGTATGTCATTGCTGAAATCATAGTTTGACTTTGATACTGCTTTGATTCTGAATATTCCATTTCACGCATGATCTTTCTTTCTGAAGCTATTCAATGTCAAAGATAAAATCTGAAGTGTTTAATCACTGGGTATCCATTGAGAATTTGTTTGATGTGAATTGGTCTGCTCTGTTAGCTGACAAAAATTAGTTTGGCATCTGCTGTCTTTAATGAACATGTGCTAAGTGAACTGTGAGAGGCTTTCCAACCAAGTGTGAGGTTTTTTATTAAAGTAGTTTTGATGAGTTTTAATCTGGTTTTAAATGTACATTTTCTGCTGTGTTCTGAAGTACGTGGCAAATGACCATGAGGGGTATTGTCCTTTTCTTAGAATTACTGCTCATGTTAGTGGCAAAAATTCTTTCTTGGTTAGTTCTTTCAAAATCCTTTTTCTTCATTTTGCAAGTTTTCTTGTGGGATGCAAGGACAAACCAATGGGTGAAGCATAAGAAGTGCTTGAAGGAAGTGCATCTGCAAAACACTGAAATTGGCAAAGAAGGATTTAGCAGAAATTGGTTTTTATCCTGGCTTCTAAATCTTCAATCTTCTAAACTTAAGTTTCTGCAAAAGATTCAGATTGTTGAATATTTGGCTCTGAGGAAAGAATCTCCCTTAGTTCCTCATCCTCAGACTGAAGTGCTTACTGCAGCCACGACAGAATTTTGTGGCACAGCAAGAAGAGAATTCTTTCTAAAAAATGTCAGTGGGTGGATGGGGGTGGTTGTCCTGAAAACCAAAGCAAAACATTCTTAAGGCCTTCCTTTCTTGTCCTGGAAAATGCAGAAACCCCAACAAAACAATAAAAAAACCCCAAACCCTCCATGGAACTGCTTGAGATGTGGTGTGAGAGCTGTGTGCCTGTGGGGTGTCGGTAGTGTCCCGTGGTGGTGGCAGCTGGGCTGATTCTGGGCTCTGGGGGGGATATATTTTAGTTTTGTCCACTGGGCAGACTTTATTTTCAAGTACAGCGAGTGTCAGAGTTTTATCCTAAATGGTGAATTCAGCTCTGGTTGAATTCACAGTGCACACGTGTTAACTCTTCCAGTACATCCTCTGAATTTAGTGTGACCTGTCATTATCCCAGTTCCATGTTTGTGTTTGCAGCACCAGGGGATTTTCCTTCATCTCTTAGCTGATTGTTTTATTGTGCTATAAGGGAGTGATAAAATATGTTTTTTATATGAAATACAGTGTACTGATGATGATAAGTGTGAAAAAGGCAGGCATTTTTGGAGACTGGTAGAAATCCTGAATCTGTTCTATTTTGAATTGATTTAGATCTCAAGTGGTAGTGAATTTTAAGTAATAATCTTTATTGACATGTCTTCCACAATCACACAACATTAATACTCAGTAATTGTGCTTGAGATTGACAAATGCATTCCATCTTCTAGTTTTGGAATAGTGTATCATGAGTAAAAAATGAAATAAAATGTTTGAGGTGCTTTTTGCATGTTAAGCCAGTGACCTGCAGGGATTTCATGCTTTTTGGGGTGTCTTGGTCATTTTGATGTTGGAGTCCTTGTAGTTTTCCACAAGCGTTCTTTGTTGAATGGGACAAATCAAGAAAATCTTACATTACTTTGCTTTTGTTTTTGCTCCCTACAACAGTACCCTGTTGTAAACTAAAATCACACATTCCTGAGTGTAAACTGATCATGTTCCCAATGGAAATTTCAGGAATACTTGTGGCTACTTTCAAAATGTGGAAATCTATTTATTTTTGTTTCCACTTGTTTTTCTTCCCAGCTTTTGGCACTGACGGCGTTCATCTGCATAGAGACCATCATGGAATGCTCCCCCTGCGAGGGCCTTTATTTCTTTGAGTTTGTGAGCTGCAGTGCCCTGGTGGTCACCGGAGCTCTCCTGCTTCTCTTCAGTCTGAACCTTCACACAAGAATACCCCAGATCAACTGGAATCTTACTGTAAGTTCGTTTGAATGCTCACTGTGTTAAAAATAGCTGCAAATCTGGTTTAAGTTTGGTCTTTGGGCTTCGCTTCTCCTGTTGTTTAACATTGTGTGTGAGAGTTCTTTATGCTGAGTTAAGTCTAGGCTTTACTTACATTTATTTTGAATGCTAACAGCAGAATGAGCTGTGAAATGTAGTAAGATTAAACTACACTAAATAGAACTAAAATCGTGTTCTGGTAGATTTTCTTTGGGAGGACAAACTTCCTGCTAATGCCAGCAATTAGGCTTTGTGGGTGAAGTGGATGAAAATGCAGCCTGTAGTTATTTAACTTTGACAGATGCTGTATTTATAGCAGCTTGTTGCTCTCTCTTAACCTGCAGGTTTTTTGTATTAGGACAGATCTGCTACATATATTTTCTTACATAGACTAATACAATCATTGAGCAGTAGTGTAGAAAATTAAGTGCTTTCTGTGAAAATTGGGTGTTTTGTATTGCCTGCACACCTAACTATTAAACATTGACTGGCACTGCTTAATATGTTCTCAGATACAAGGAGTTCTAGGAGGAGAACTGCTGGCAGTGCACATTCCTTTTGTACATGTCTCTGTTTTCATGCTGTATTCTGAGTTAAACTTTCAGACTGGGTTGCATAAACATAGGTCACAAAATCAACACGTTAAGTCACTCTAGCAAAAGATCCCTCAGCTTCAAGGGCAATATTTACACCAACTTCTTTGGGCAGTACAGATACAATTGTGCCAGTGTTTATGTTCTCGCAGTAATTTTGCAAGTACTATCGGAGTCCCAGAGGTTTTTAGGCTTCTGTGTGATTTAAAAAAAAAAAATCAGAGGTAATGTAGCAGTTTGCTTAGTTTCTTAGCCTAAATGACTTGTTTAAATTGAGACTGGAATGTGGAATTAGATCATCCTTTCCCCCCTGGGGCTGCATAGTTAATTGATGAACTCCTCCTAGGAGTGCTTGGTAGATAGGTAAGGTGTTCTGCCAGCTGATAGATCAGCCGTTCTGTGGCTGAACTGTCCAGAAATTATCCCTTTGTGGTGGCATCAATTGTGGCTGCATAGCACCTGTGAGGCGATATTTTTTTTGGGGTAGGGGTGCTTTGGGGTTTCTTGGCTTTATTTTATAAAGGTGTGTCAGTGTTTGAGCAGTGGTCACGCTCCACACCCCTGCCCAAACTGCACTAGAGCAACCTGAGCAGGCTGGAGATCAGCAGAGGGCATGGGGAGCACTGCAGGGCTTTGCTTCAGCTCAGACTGCCAGATCCAGGGGCAGGAGGAATCTGCCTATCTCCCCAGCCTCGTTCTGTTAGCTGTGTACTGAAGGTGAAATGCTCCTCCCATCCTTACCACCAGAGTTCTCCAGAAGTGAGAAGGGAAGTGGCAGCTTGTGTCTTCCAGGAGCTGATGAGCCCATCCTTCTTCCTGCTGTTTCTTACAGATTGCAGCAATCTGATTATATGTGATTTTTATTTATGATTGTTTGATTTTCACAAACAGCTGGGACTGTTCCTCTGACAGGAGTGGGAGAGTACCTTCAGTATTCAGAGTGTTTGGGACCATTCTGTTATTCCACAGCTGTTTCTGCTCCTGCAAGTACAGAGTGTGAGATCAAAGGCTACCTGTGGGACATTACTTTGGCCAAGTTCATAAGAAATTTAAGAATGTAGGGTTCTGGCTGATTTTTTTTTCTTTTGCTTTTTTTGGCATTTTATTTTTTACAATTTGAATGTATGTTCATACATTATTTGCCTCTTTCCATATTTATTACTTCCCTGTGTTTTGATGGTTATTTTTATACCTTTGCAGCCTCTGTATATGACACAGTTACTATGAGAGTTGCTTTCTGAACAACAATCTTTCACATCCCTGAGTGCTTTAGGAGGAAGTCACTCCTGCTGATGTATAAATGCTTTTAAAAATATATATGACTTTATAATGCATATTTCCCTTACAGAAAGTCTCGAACATTGCTTTTAGAAGCTGTGTGAGAGGAAGAGGCTGTTGCAGTGCTTGAAGGAATTTAATCGACTTAAATTTAGGAAGAAATCTTTCTTTAAAAATAGCCCTTCTTCCTAGGAACCATTGAAAACATTTGCTTTCAAATGATCCTGTGTATTAGAAAGTAGCTGGCCATCAACTGCTATTGTCCAACACAGGGTTTTTTCCTTTAAAAGGTTATTAAAATTAGAATTCTTTCCAATGTGTTGTGGATATGGGCAGATGTCCCCTGTCCCTGGCTGGAATTAAAATTTGGATCAGTACAGACTAGGATCTAACAAATATGCAAAGTTGCTGTGTTTTAAAATAATTAATCTTTTTAGCCATTTGGGGAAAATATATTGTTTTGATCCTAATTAGAGACTTGCCAGTCATTTTCATATTTTCCTGAGGTAAACATGCAAGAAACATGGAGCTGGTGAGGGCAGAAAAGAGCCTTGTCTGGGTGGGTTGGAGAGGCTGGTTTGTTCCAGCAGGATGAAAGAACAGTCCCTTGTCTGTGTTGTGCAGCACTATCAATATTATGCAAAAATGCAGAAGCTGGGGAACCTGTCAGTGGAAGTTTCCATTTCCTTTATGCTCAGAGCTCAAAGGGAACCCACTCTGCAGGGAGACAGGAGTGGCCCAGGGGAATGGGGAGCACAGCAGTTCCTGCTCCACCAGGAGCTTGGGCACGCTCGCTTTCAGAGAGAGCTAATGAATTCTGCTGTAGTTTAGTCTTTGCCTAAATTATCCTTTTTTCTTTTTTCTAAAATTCATGATTTGCATCTCATGTGATGTGCAGGGAGGGCTGAAGGTCTGGTATCCAAGGGGTGAGTGTGAGCTGGCCCTGCAGGAGCAGGAAAGGTGCTGGAGTCCAGGGGGTGTGACTGGGGTCCTGCACTGGGATCCTGCACAGGGCTGTGGTGTGACTGGGATCTGCTGCACAGGGCTCTGGTGACTGGGATCCTCTCTCCTGCTCAGGGAGACACCTGAGTGGTGCCAGGGAGCTGGGAACACTGGAATTTGCACTGTCTCTTGGATGGAAGTTTGTGTGACAAGGGAAACCTGAATGTCTAAGTACCAATGTAAATCACTGCATGATCAGCCAGTAGAATGAGCTGTTTGTCTGTGTGTAGGGGAAAAAAAATCTTCCAAGACATTTTGACCATTGAATTTTTGTTTTAAATTGTTTTCTTGAAGCACTCACTGGAGTTATGGTAGTGTATTTTTGGGAGTCCAGTTCTGGCTGCAGTTTTTCAGCTTAGAGCTCAGAAGTGAGCATGGCACAAAATCAGAGTTCCACTGGGCTGGACTCAGCCCCAGGAAAGCACCAGAGAGCAAACAGGGACCCAGGTGTGTGTGTCAGAGCACACAGAGCAGCTGGGGAGTTCTGTGCTGCCTGAACATTGATTTCATCATCTCTGCAGGGCTGTTTTTTTTTTATTTTATTTTTGCAGCAGTGAAACCTGTGTGGCAAAGCAACTGACACTTGAAGGAGTTGGCAGAAAATTTCATGTGGTGCCCAAATGACAAAACTGTCCTGTGCCAGCTCTGCCTCTGGAGAGTGTAATTACAAAGCTGCAGTTCAAAGGCCTTCATAGGGCAATCTTGATTTTTATTTCTATTTTAAATTTATTTTTCCCCTTCTGTTTTGAAAAAGCATCTTGCTTTCCTTAGCTGTTGAATGAAAAATTACATCAGTCATCCTTGACCTTTGTACTTACTGCTGTCAAAATAGCAGCACCTATGGAGGGTAAAGATGAACATTTAATAAGTTTAAAAACAACTGTAAGAATTAATTTCCTCTGAGCTCTTCATGGACTGTTCTCCTTTGGTACATGGTATAAATGTTACTCTGTGATAAATGCAGTCTCAAGTTTTAAATGCAAGAAGCATCATGCATTTTGGTAGTTATTGCAGGTGTGGTCTATTGCTTTGTGACAGGAACTTTCTGCAGTCTAATTCATGGGCTCTTCTATTGGGGAAGCAGTGCTTATGTTTATCTTGTGTTTACCTAGGGAACTCTAAATATATGAGGGGAAAAAAGAGATGGCAATTAGTGCTCATAGGGTTAATTTGGTTCTTTCTACCTAGCACTTGTTTTTGCTTGATGAACCGTGTTTCCATTTTTAATTGTAGTGCGAAATACTCAAGCAGTGTTTAATAACAGAACAAAATTCTGGGAGTTTGACCAGAGGTGCTTGATTTAGAGGACCGACTGGTATTTTTGTAACCTTCAACTTGATAGCTTCATATAGGAGCAAGGGAAGATGTTCCCAAACCTTGCAAATACAGTACTGGTTGAAGGAAAAATTAAGGTCAAAAAAAATTAAAATAATAATTAAATAATATTAATAATCACACTCCCCCTCCCTCCCCCTGTCAAACAAACCAGCAAACCCAAACAAAACTAAAAGGAGATGTTACTTTGAGCTCTGTCTATGGAAGATAAATCAGACACCAGCAGGCCACTGACTTCTTTCACCTTTTGTGGCAAAGTCAGGCCATTGAAATGTGCAGGCTTTATTTCCAGACTGCATTAGTTTAGTTTTAATTTACTTTACTTTAGTTTTAGTTTACTTTAATCTCCACCTAGATGTAAAGTTTTGGATTTCAGAAAGCAAATGACAAGAGTGACCACCAGTTTAAATGTCACATTTCTGTTTACACAAGCTTCACCTGCAGCATGGCACTGTCTGCTTTTAAAGAGTACCTGGTCACTGGTGCAGGATGGCATACAGGATAAAAAGGCAGGGCAGGAATTTTCATTGAATGACTCCTAAAAGCTTGTGTGAACTTGTGTGGAGCCGTGGATAAAGATGTGTGGATGCAGCTGGAGCCTCTGAGTGTCAGAGGCAGCTCCTGGTGATGTCCCAGCCTGAATGGCTGAGCAGCATCCTGGAGATTTCAGGAGTGCCGTGGTGGCAGTTGCCAGGTCTGTTAGCAGAGCTCTCATTTGTAGCACCAGTTCAGCTTTTCCATGCTCTTTAATCCAGGAGCTATACCTGCCTGGGCCCTTATAAACAGGACTGTGGGATGGTTACAGAATCATGGAATGGGGCAGAATCAGCAGGACAAAAGTGTTGCCCTCTTGTAGCATAAAATCTTTATCTTGGCGTAAGCCCATCTTCATCCGTGAGTTACAACATCTCCTGTGCCTTGTCCTCCCCCCGAGTGGGACAGAGCAAATCCATGGCCTTGCATGCTCTCCCTTGGACTGACAGGACACTGGGGACTGAGCAGAATGACTTGCAAATAAACAAGGAAGTGACCAGAAGTCATTTGTTCATTTGAAATCGTTTTGGAAAGCAGAGAGGGAGCAGCAGCAGCCTGGAGTGAGTTGATTCAGCTCAAAGATTTGATTCTGTTATGGATGGCAGCTCTGTATGGTATTTTATGGCACAGCATACTGTCTCATGAGGTTGCTGCAATTGCAGCAGAAATTCTTCTACCTCTGTGATGTGGTTTTACTTTGTCTATAAATATAATAGCAAGAACTTCAGCTCCATCATGGCCCAATTTGAAGCAGCTCATCTTTTTTCAATTAGTTTATTCTTCTTATTGTCATGATTGTTCATTTTCTTTTACGTGGAAAAAGCTTGCAGTATTTTAGGGAGTGCCCTCTGCTTCTTGCTTTAGTTTGTTTTCTTTTACTTCTCCTCTTACTTCACCCAAAACTATTGGGTCTTTTTTGCTTTTCTTATCTTTCTGCTCTAAGTAGTAGCTCCCACATTTTGGATTAAGGACCTCCACTGCTATTTGCATCTGTGATGTTACCATTCCATGTGTATATGGCAGTGTTACTGCTGTCATTGCTCCTTAAGCTCCAAAGTCTGCTCTGGGGGTATAAAATAATTTTCATTTTAGCTTTTTTAAAAACCAGCCTTATTATATGGATGTGAGTCAGTTGTTAATTGCATTAGAAAGGTTTGACCTAAATGGGGAAAATGGAGTTGCAGAGATGAATAAATTGGAGCCTCAAGGTAGAATCACTTCTTTAGATTTAAATGGTTGAATTCTCTGTATGGAATTTGGTATTCTTTGTAAAAAATAAGCTAGAGTAAAATGCCAGTGATGATGACAAGTTGCTGATATATCAAAGTACATTAGAAAACCCATCAGCAGTTTAATTTCAGTAGAATTTTATATTTTGCAGCTTGAACGAAGCCTTCAGATCCATCTGTAGCGTGGAGCTGGGTGATAAATGTGTCATGTTGTAGGCAGGCCTGGCCCTCTTCCTTACACTGTGCTCCTTTGGAAAGGTCCCCAAGGTGACAGATTCTAAACCTCAGAGGTCAGCAGCATTAATTAATGAGCACATCTGACCCCATAAATCTTAGACCATCATGTGCTATCCATGTAGTCTTTAAGTCTGGTACTAAGGAAGTACAAAATGTGTGTGTGTGTGTGTGTGTGTGTGTGGGTGTGTGTGTGTGTGTGTCTGAAAAAGCATAACCTGGATTATATGAAGTGAAAGGGTAAAATATTAAATACAGCTTTGGCTGTTTGTTCTGATGGTTAGGTCTCCTACAGTTAAAATCAGCTTCATTTTGGATATGACTTCTGTCTTAACTTGGCAGCTGTTGATTTTGTTTTGTTGTCAATTTTGTTGGCTTTCTGATGGTTTAAGCTTTTCAACCAACCAGTGTTTTTAATTGTTTGTACACTGGAGTTTTCATGTACACAGCTCAATCTTTTTAATATTCAAAGCAATTTAGGTTCTTTTGATTCATACTGTGAGAAATTTTCTCCTCCTTTCAATCACTTCTGTGGCTCTTCTCTGTACCCCGTCCAATTTTTCAACATTTTTTTAAAAATGTGGATACTGGAACAGGACACAGCATTCCAGTGTCCTTTGCAAAGGTAAGATTACCACCTGTCGTGTCCATGTGTCCAAAGGAGTGCAAAAGTGATTTTTCTCCCTTTTTTTGGTCATGGCAGCACCTCCTGAGATGCTTGCCTACAGTAATTACTAAGTTCTTCTGAATTATTTCTTCTGAGATTTTG
The DNA here is from genome assembly GCA_013397155.1 of Irena cyanogastra. Classification (NCBI taxonomy): domain Eukaryota; kingdom Metazoa; phylum Chordata; class Aves; order Passeriformes; family Irenidae; genus Irena; species Irena cyanogastra. The sequence goes on along the minus strand of VWZV01009273.1, from coordinate 481,663 downwards.
TCTCTGTCCTGTAGGTCCTTCCTGTAGATGCCAGATGTACTGTGGTAGTAAAATGCACAACTTGACCTTGGGTTGAATTAATTTATGGTTTTTTAATTATCCAGGGGCTCCCTCTCCTCAATATTTAGTTTCCCCATTTTTAGTGACACACAGATATTTACATAGAGAATTGGTGGAAGTGTTGAAGCTGGATCTGTTGCAGATACAGTGAGGCTTCCCCTCTGGTGGGAGAAAGGTTTGTGCAGGTGAGAACCACAGATCGTGCTGGCAGCTGCAGGAGCACAGTTAGCTCAGAGCTGCAGAGGGCCACGCTCAGAGAAACTGTCGTGTCATTCATCTTCTGATACTGCTATTTATAGAAAGTTTAAATTTTATCTCTGCAAAGCAAAAGTTACATGATTAAAACTGCAATAGCTAGTTAATAGAGTTTGGATTTGTTTGATGGCCTATGTGCCAGGTAGCATCTATCTCAGTGAGCTTGAGCAGAGATAAAAAACCTCTGTACACAGGCAAGTGAAAAATTGGTAGGAATTTGTGAGAGCCACAATTTGCTTTTGTTTCTTTACTATCTGATTAGAGTTTGGGTCTTACTGGGCTCGTGACATCTGGATATGAGTGTGGAAGTGGCCATGAGCCCTGGGAGCCACTCCCATTCCTTGGGAATGTCCCTGTTTGAGATGAGGCTCAGGCCACGGTGGTGCTTCATGCACTCTGGACGCTCAGTTTTGATAACCAGCAGTTGCTGAGGCAGTACCCTCAAAATGGATTCTTTTCTGGGAATAACACAGTGCCAGAACCTTCCATTTCTGCAGTTACTTTCTGCAGCATTCTGTAATCGTGGCTGGGAAAAGCTGTTTTGGGGCTGGCTGGATTGCACTGTTCCCTTCAAAGTCCTTGTGCTGTGTAACTGGAGCACAGCTGTGGGATTCTTACCCAGTGGAGTAAGTTTAGAGTTATGTCCTAAGTCTTCTAAGCCTGACTTCTCATTGCACTTTGGGGAAAAAAATAAAAAAATTATTAAAAAAAATGGGAAAAGTGAAGGAGCTGTAACAGGAAGGGAGCCTGCCTTGCATGCGGGAGAAGAGAGTCAAGTAGAACAAATTGTCCCTGAATTCTGATTATTGTGATTGCTTTTATATGGTGGGAGTTGTCATGTTCACTGTGATTTTGTTTTGTGTGGGTTTTTTGGGTTTTTTTCTTTACCTCAAGCCTGTAAGTTGCATAGCAATCTTGAATTGAAGGTTTACTTTCGATCCCTTCTGTGTATGGTAGTATTTACTTTTCATTGATTTGATGTTTATGCTGAATTGTCCTTTTTTGATCCCTCCACCCTGACCTCACCTGTTGGTTCGTGGCAGTTTTGTGGTTTGGGAACGGTGTTCCCCAGTTTAGTGGGAGCATGCAGGCAGTGCAGTGTCCATACACATCGGATGTGAAAGGTGTCCTGATAACCCACTGAACACTTTGTCCTGAATGAATCTAGACTTTGTTTCTTCTGTTATTTACACCCTTGAATATTTTTTCCTCAAGTTTGCTCAGTTAGTCTTGTATTGATGTAATCATTTTTGTGCAAGTACCTGCCATTCAGAATTCTTCCTTTGGTTCCAGCGACATGTTAATGACCCTGTTTGAGGTGAGGCATGGCAGCATCACCATCTGCATACCAGGGACATGTGCAGCACGCAGGACAGGAATTGTGTGTAGCAGGTTTTCCTTTGCTTGGAGCAAAGCAGTTTTCCCTGAGCGTGTTGCTGTGTGTATGTTCTAAAATGTCTGCTTGAAATATCAGTTTTATGCAATAAATAGGTGAAAACCTCTGTTCTTACCCTGCTGGCTGCTGTTACTCCCAGAAGTGGCAGAGGACATGCAGTTTTGTTCAAGGCAGCCTCAAGGAACGGGTGGGAAGCTCCTGGCTGGAGTGTGGGTGGGGAGGAGCTCTGCTGGGGTGTGAGGAGAGCGGTTCTGCAGTTCAGAACCTGTGCCTCGAGTTTCTGAGCCCTGTGCTGACAGCTCTGCCTGCAGCCAGCCCGAGCTGAGGTGATGGTCCAGGGCTGCAGGGTGCTCTGGGTGCCCTGGGACTGCAGCTCACCCTGCTGCTGCTCTGGGGACAGCCTCTGCCTTCTGTGGGACACCTGGGCTACCATGGAGGAACTGGCAAAGGGTTGCTGCAATTCTTGTTCCAACCTTCTGTGTCATTGCTTCTGATAACGCAAACAACCATCATTTAGTAATGCTACTGAATTTATTTTTTTAGGATCTGGTCAACACTGGACTCAGCACTTTCTTCTTTTTCATTGCCTCTGTAGTACTGGCTGCTTTAAACCATAAAACTGGAGCAGAAATTGCTGCTGTGGTAAGAATTTAAACTTTTTTATATCTGACTCTTACCTGGTATTAAAATTAAGTTTTACTCATTGATTGAATACACCTGTTGCCTTTGCCATCACAATTTACTTCTACTTTCACAATTTGCTATGAGATAGTTCTTACTTTAAGGATACTAACATCCTTGGAGCCTTGTCTGAAGGCTTGAGGCAAGAACAGCAGCAGAATGACTTGCAGAGAACACTTTACAGCTGAACTTTCTCTTTGGTGCCTTACATGATTCTGCTCTATGTTGCAAGCCTATGGAAATGATAGGGCCAAAAAGTCAGAAGAAATTGAAGCTGCTTACACATAATTTGCTTAGTTCTTGCTCGGTACAGATGATTTTTTGTTATTTGGAATGAGTGTTAGTAGCACTTCAGGGTTTTAAATCTACAACAGTCAGTTCAAACAAATTAATTTTGTGCATGAGTTGGAGACTTCTTATTATTTCCTTGTTTATTTTCTTTTTAAGCTGGTTTTTAAAATCACATGAGTTCTGCAGAAGCATAGAGGCTGATGCTCTGGACTTACCACTTCCTGTGTGCACCCTGAGGAATGAATGAGCTTTTGGATGAAGAGCTGGTTTCTTTACAAGAGGGTTCTTTACACTGGGCTGCACTGCGGGATTTGCTTGTCATGTTGGTAGTCAGAGAACTCTGTTTTCTGGGATCATTGATCTTAGCTGCTTTTGCAGATTCTCTAGTTCATTGAGAAGAAAAACATAATTTCCCAGGCCGTGATGATTTGTCAATGCAAATAATGTAGGAAACAAAACTTCTGAGGACTTTGCTGTGGAACTACTTTTATTCTTGTTTTCAGAACTTGTCTGTGACAACTCTTTGTGCTCCTCGTAGGTGTTTGGTTTCCTGGCAATGGCAGTGTATGCTGTGAACACGTTCTTGGCAGTTAAGAAGTGGCGGGTGAGCAGCAGGCAGCAGAGCAGCCGGCAGAGCAGCGACTACATCCGCGCTCGGACAGAGTCCAGGGAGGTGGTGCACCGGCCTGAGATCCAGCGCCTGGACGCGTGAGAGCCGCCCTCAGGTGGGACTGAAAGGGAAAACAGCACTCAGCTCCCTCATGGAATAAGGGTTTTTGCTTTATTTAAGGAGGAAAAGGTGGATCCGAGGGTGGCGAGGATGCCCAGCCTTGCACGTGTGCAGAGGTGTGGTGAGCCAGAAGCCACTGTCATGGAGGCAGAAAATGTTGGTGGCTCAAAAGAAAGATCCCCTCAAGACCTCCACATAGACATGTGCATATATTATATAGCTCACAGAATATATAATATATGTCTGCTCTGAAGTATGTCATTGCTTTGGATTAACTGCACAGCAGTTTCCTTCTCTCTCTGAAAATCCGCTGTTCCTCCACCTGCCCCAGAGACAGAGCAGCCCTGCCCTGCTGGGCAAGGGAGCAGGGGCACCCCGGGAGCAGAGGGAGCACCAGGCATGCCAAGGAGCCAAGGGCATCAGCAATAACTCAGCCACGTGCCAGCCAGCGGGGCCTGTCCATCCCAACCTGCGTCTGTCTGTCTGTCTGTCTGTCCTCCTCGTGCCCTGGGCCTCTGCACACCTGCCTGCCTGCTGGGACCCGTGCCACGTGTTCCCATGGGAAAAGGCCGCTGGCTGCTGTGGCTGGGCTGAGGCTGGGGTGGTCGCTGCTGGCCAGGGGCTGCACTGAGTGGGAGCAGCTGTTTGTCTGCTCCTGTTGGGACACATTCCAGTTTTCATTCCAAAGTGGGAAAATAAATATGTTTAGGAGATGGGGTGGGGAAAAGGGGCCTAAGGGGCACAGTAAGGAATGAAGGGGTTGTCATCCTATAGATTCCAGCCGTGGCTTTCTTTTTCTTTTTTTTTTCCTTTTTTCTTTTCTTTTTTTTTTTTTTAAGGTTCAACATTCCTAGACATTTTTGCTAGAACTTGCTTTCCCTCTAAGCCCAGGGTAAGGAAGAGCTAGCAAAAATGTATGTGCTTTTAAAGTGTTCCTAAGGTTGCAATGTTGTGATTAATGTAAGGTAAATATTTGTTTTTGAAAGGATGGTTGTTCTAAAATTAAACTTTTATTGGTAGTAGGTAAACCTGATTTTTATTTTGACTGGGTGCTTCTGCAGATTTATTCCCCTTATGTTTCTTTGGAAAATGAATTTAGGTAATTGGAAAATAATATTATTGTATTGATTTGTTTAGAAATAGTTTTACTCAGCTGAAGTTTTTTTTTTTTTTAATTATTATTTTCCTTGTACTTCCAGTGAATGAATTACATTTTCTCTACTCAGAACTCAAATTCAGCAGTAATTGGCTAGATAGTGTCACAATATTATTAGGAAGTTGTCTCTTGATATTTTTCTCTTTCTTTGGTGTTTTTATCTCTGTAGTGCATTATTTGGCATTTGTGTGCCTGTGTAAAGACAGCCTGTGTGGGAGGAGATCTCTAGAACTGAACTCCTTTGTGGCGTGAGGAAAATGGAAATCTGTGCAGTTAGTGGGATGGTTTGCCATGTATGCCTTTGTGTCCTGCTGGAGCTGCACTGCTCAGGGTGAGGCAGCACCTGGAGCCTCAGGAACAGCAGGCAGTGTATTGTGGATAAGGTATTTAACATGAAACCAAGTTACACCAAACAGGAGATCAGGAGAAGTGCCTGGGTTTTTATAGTACTGGAGGGAGCTGGGATAGTGGAAGTGTGAACCTAATGCTGCAAAATTCAAATTGAGCAGCAGATAATTATTTGGATGAGTGAAAAGAAGGTGACAAAGGTGATGCCTTTTCATTTTCAATGTATTGACATCTACAGTGCATTTCACCTCAGTGGCTAACATGGAGATTAAAATTCAGTTACTGATGAGATTACGGAAAATTTGCATTTTCTTAGTGATTGATGGTTTACCAGTTCCTACAGTAACATTTTATTGTGCTTTATTGGGTGTTATGCCAGAGGGAGCACCAGTTTAAAAGAAGATTGAACCAACTCTTGGTGCTGGGTTAGCACAGACATTCCACAGAGGGTTGTCTCACCTGGGTGCATTCCTTGAGCAGTACATGGCAGTTCCAAGGCCAGTGTGGTAAGAAGTAACAATTTGTTATTGCTAGAACTGCTGTGACAGTCCTCCTGTTTGCCAGCACTGCCCAGGACTGGCAGAGTTTGCAATCTCAATTATTAAAAGACTTTTTAAAAGTAGCACAAGCATACCCAGTCTGGAATTGTAGACTGCCATCAAAGCAGTTTGGATAAAGATTGTAAAAAAACCCAAGCAAACCCAAACCAGACAAAGCAAAAAAAAAGCCCCAAACATCTGGCCCCAAAATCAGCCCAAACCCACCTACTGAAATACGAAATACAGTTCTCCAGAAGATCCATGCTTTTCGAGTGGAGCTGCCATCTGAAATCAGGGAACAGGGAGGTGTCACAAGGGGATTTTGTCAGGAGTGTGTCCTGTCACTGGCCAGGGCTGAAGGAGCATTCCCAGATCTCTCCTGTGCTCCCTGAGCTCATTGTGGTTGGTGCAGAACTCTGGGAGCTCTTGTGCCTCTAGGTTTATGAATTTGGTACCTTTCAAACCCCTACACCTCTGCTGGCCTAGAAGAAGGGTAACTGGGGGTTGTTCTGTGCAGTGAGGTCCCAGCCCCCGTTGGGCTGCAGTGACAGGAGCAGAGTGGGGCAGTCACACCTCCAGTGGGGCCCTGGGGCTGCTGCAGGAGGGGTGAGCTTCCTTCAGCTGGGAATGCCAGTATTTATTACTCACATCATGCCCTGAGCCTAGCACAGCTCTCAGGGTGGAATCCAAAGGAGAATAGTTTTAAAAACACTGTCTGATTCACTTCATGAAAGAAAAGCAAATATAAATGTGTAATTTCCTTATTTTTGGGACCAAAGATGATTTTAGTATTGTATAGTATATACTTTCTAAAAAATCTTAAGCACTTATTGCTCTGCAGAGACTTTATTTACTATTTGGATTATAGAGAAGGGAAATAAAGTAGCTGTGAGAGACAACTACATTTGAAATGTTAAGATCATTTGATGTATCCATGGCTCATTCCCCCTGAGTTAATTTTACACAATGTATTTGAGAGGTACTTTTTTAAGACTGTTATGTAAACTGCAGTCACACAAAAAAACCCTTAAGAAAGAAAAGAGGGAAGAAAGTTTAATTTTTTTTTAAACTTGCTTAGAAAAGTGACATTAAATTGCTTCTCTCAGCCAGTTAGTCTTACTTGTAATTGCTAGCACATAGGGATAATTTCTTTCAGTCCTTAAGGGTGCTGTTTAGCTCCATAACGGGACTCAAACCCTACTGTAGATAGAACTAAATTAAAGCAAACAGTTGAACCTGGTAGGAACAGGATGCTTGAAACAGTAACAGTTTGGATGAGTCCCCTTTGGTCAAAGAGAGCCCCTAGACCTGCAGTCCGTGTGGATTTCTGGGTGTAGAAATGACTGAGTTCTGCAGCCTGTGCCCAGACATCACAAAGTTAAACAGTAAGCTCTGGCTGCAGCAGCAGCATGGGAGCCCGTTTGCCTCTCCCTGCTCAGTTTGTCAGCCTCAGCTGAGGTTTGTGCCTCATCCTTGAGCTGTGCAAATGGCCCCAGCAGGCGCTCCTGAAGCCACAGAGGAACTCACTCACGTGTCTGAGTAAAGCCAATTCCTTCTTCCTCTCCATCTTTTTCTTTCATTTGGAATATTTGTGCCTCATGGATCAAATGCTTTAATATTTAATTCTTGCTCAGCCTTGTTTGTTGAGCTGTGTAGTGTCTGCTGCAGTGCCAGGAAGATCAGAATATGTCCTACATCCCTTTATTTCAGCTATGGTGCTCTTCAATTTCCTGATGGCTTAGGAGGTTGGGTGGGTGTTCTTTCCCATGGGGAAAGCTGGTGCTGCTGTGAGATTCCTGGTAGGAGCTTGGGAGGGGTAGAGAGGAATCTCCCTGTGCCTTCTGAGAAACAGGCACTGGCTCTGGAAATCTGAGATTCCAGTCTGTGCTGCTCACTGGATTCAGGAGCACAGCATCAGCCAAGATTTGTGCCTTGGCAGCAGCTCCGCATCTTTCAGTTACAAGGTGTCTTTTACATGGGATTTCAGTAAAGGAGCAGCATGTTCTGCTCTTTCACTGACTTTGTCACCTGTTGTGACAAATGCTCCCTTTGTTTGTTTGTCACTCTGCTCTCACGGTACACTCTGGCATTGTTTCACCTCTCTGAATTTCATTGCTGCTTCTAGAAAGAGGAGGGAAAGGTTCCCACTGTTCCCCGAGGCAGCAGTTTATTTTCCCCCTGTGAGTTACTCTGTGCCATGTGCAGGTTGTCCCCTGCCAGCAGGGCAGAAGCAGTGGCTCATGAAGAGCTGTGCACACAGCAGAGTGGATCTGCTGCAGGCTGCACTGCACTGTTCTGGGTCCCTTAACTACCAGCTGCTCATGAGCTTTAGAGTTCCTAAATGAATAATTTGGTATTTGTCACCTCTCTGCTATTTTGGGTGTGTGCAGGCACAGCAAATGCTTACCAAATCTGTGGCTTTATTAATGCAATCCTTTCTTCCTCCCTCCCTCTTCCTTAGGCCTCTTTTCTGTATCTGTTATTTTCTTGTCTCCTGTCAACTTTGTAAAATTTCTACTTGTTTTCTTTCGTGAGGGAAAAAAACTCACCAAAAATCTAAAATAAGCAAGAATAATGGTTTTAGGGCATAATTAAAAAATGAAAACAAACTTAATAGCAGTTCAGATAGTGTAGGAAATAATATCCTCTCTCCTACTCAGTTGGGATACTGAACAGCTTTGTCCATGGAGGAGCATGAAGAACAGTTCTTGTCCTGGAAGCTCTGGAGCCAAAAATCTTCAGCAGGCATTCAGGATAACAAAAAGGCACAGTCTGCTAAGGAATTGGAGATGTGAGAAGGACACTTGACAATCCAGTGCTTTCAAAGTGAGACATGAACAGTAAGAACCCACAGCAGTCGTGGTGGGCTGGGAAAGGGCTGGGATTGTCCAGGCTCAGCTTCCAGAGGGTCCAGAGAGGGATCCGGGCTGGTCCCTGCCCAGTCCCATGGGAAGGAGGAAAGCCAGTGTCTGGCACTTGGCTCGTGGTGTTTGCAGCATGAAATAATGGATTGTTCATTGTCTGGAGGGCCAGCAAAGCTCAGAATTACTGTGCAGATAGAGGTGTCCTGTGTGTGAGTTTTAATGGCAACAGAAGCATTTTGAAATGATCCTGAATCCTGTACTGAAATAAGTACAAAAATGCACGGAATGTGTGAAAATACTTTGTAGAAATTATGCCCTGTTCCTCTCTTTATTTTGACAACGGGAGTTGGTTAAAGTGAATTTATACAAATACTCAGGAAATCTCTGAGTGACATTTTAAAAGGTTTTCCTGGTGTATTATTTTCTCTGCCAGCCACTTGGCCACCTTGATAGATCTGCTTGACCAAGTCAGAGTGGTGCTGTCCAACCTGAAAGGGTTCCCTTGTTCTGATTTTTTTTTTGGTGTTGTATTTTTAAAATCTGCCTATAATTTAACAATTTGTATGCTAAAAATAATATTTTTAAAAATCTGCTTACACTGTGATTTCTGGTAGCCTTTAATTTAGAGTATACAACACAATCTAATTTTCTTTTGGGATATGCAGCTTTCAGAAGTGTTCTTATATATGCCCAGAAATGAAAGTTGTCTATTTATCATAGGAATGTGATTAGATAACCTATCCAGAATCCCAGTGCAGCTTTCATATGTGCTGGATGGACTAGTTAGTGAAAATGCCTTTTAATCTCTATGGGTCAATAAATATTTTTTTATAACTAGCCACAGATATTCCTTTTTAAATTATACTTGGCAAACAGAAGATATTTAATTTTATATACAATATACATAGTTACCTTGATTGACATATTTATAACATAGAGCTTTGTGTTTACTATGAAGGTTTTATCTGTATCCCGTGGACTTCATGGGTAAAACTTTAAAAAGTCAGTTAGCATTTATGGAAGGATATGGGAACTTTCTTCATGGCTTCAGAATGAGGACATAGGAACATTTAAAAGGCAATAGCCAGATTATTTTACAGAGTATCTGGGGAGGTTTTTGTTTTTTGATTGGGGCTGGTCCCTGCAGCTATTTTAATAACATCTGGATGTAAGTAACAGAATGGAATATGAGCATCTGCCTCTTCTGACTGTCACAGGCTATTGTCTAGAGCACAGGAAATTTCAGGGTATTGTATTGTTTTGCTTCAGACAAATGTCTCAATAGACCTATTTAATTAAAACCTTCATGTGTCTGAAAGAAAACATCCTCTCTTAATTAGGCTGATTTATCACTTTTGGTACCCTTTTAATCCCCAAAGTAGTGTTGTCTAAATATTTTTAGTGATGTTCCAGCTATCCTAATTTCTGCAGGTTAAAGTGGTCCTGGCTAGCACCCTTTTATGAAAACAATTGCTACCTTCATTTTTCTGCTGTTTCTACTTTAATCTTGAATGTTTACCAGTTTCTGTTGTTGGATCTTGTGGAGGGAGAGTGTCTTAGCACTACAGCTCATCCAGCTTTAACTCATACATCACAGTCCTGGAGTAAGAAAATATTTTGAATTATATATTGTGGCCAATTTATTGCATTTTAAAATGACTTCTATACTTAAGATGCAACATTTATGACATAATAGGATGAATGACTTAGCTAATCATTTTATCAGTCTAGACTTACTCTCTTTTCTGTTAGTGTCATTTTGAAACTGTTTGTATATGTTGAAGTTTGTAAGGGTTCAGGAACCCACAATAAAATAGTAAAGTATGTATTTATTTCCCATTATAATGCTCAGATTTGATTTGGAAGTTGACACTTTGTATGTCTGTTCACAGAATTGTAAACAAATACCGAAAAACTGCTTCACCTAGGGTGCCTTCCATGTGTGGTACTAACACTTGTCATTCACAGGAATAGAGATGTAAATTTATGAATCTAGTAAACACTATTTTTGTAATGTGAGTCACTAACGCAGCTCTGGCCTCGTTGTGCTTTGTTCCCACCAGCACCAGGTTTATGGCTGCTGTGGTCACTGCCTTCCCTCCCTGTGTGCACTAGATCTGACCCCTGGGGAATCACAGGTTGTGTCTCCTTTGCTCTGCCCTCAGCTGCCCCCGAGCACATTCCTGGTGCTCCAGATTCCCTTCCCTGGGCCTTGTGGAGGGATGCTCAGTGTGGGCTGTCTGTATCCTCAGGGCTGACTCTGGCTTCTCTAGACAGACTCTGCAGCCCAATCCAGACATTCCAATTCTAGCTCATAATTTATGATTTACAGCTTCTGAGAGGGAGCATCCAGGCCTGACCAAAAGACTTTATCTCTCTGGGTTACAGGTGCTGTATTGACAGGTAACAGCTCATAGGTATTATGGAAACACCAGGTTAGAATTCTATTCAGACTGAGCAAAGGGGATACAATTTTCCTTTTATCATGAGCACAAATGTGCTGTGCAGTACCCTTGGTACTTCCTTTTGGAGTCCAACCTGCAGTGTTCTGTCCTGGAGAGCCCTTGGTGCATCCTCTGTGTGGTGTGAGGGCAGCACCAGCTCCGTCCTGCCCTGGGCAGTGCCCCTTCGCCCAGGGGCTGCAGGCCAGGGGTCCCTGAGCACCAGATCCTGCTGCAGGACTGCAGTTTCAGCAGGCAGCACATTCCCCTGGAGACAGCTCACAGCCCTAGAGGATCTCCCATTGTTCTGCAGAGCCTGGAGCCCCAGGGGCTGCAGCAGCTGCTCCAAGGTGGTGCCTCCAGCTGGGAGCACTTCCCTGCCGTGCCCACAGCTGGAACTCACTGCTGGCAGAGCAGCAGCCGCCAGCCCTGGGTGGGAAAGGTGTCCTGGGAATGCTTGACCAAGCTCAAAGGCAAGGTACTCTACAAGAAAACACAACCTCCCGCTTGTTTCTACAGCAGTAACTATCTTTCAGCTGTTGAGTTCTTTCTTTGGTGTCTTTGCTAATCAAAAAACACAAGCTAAAGAATTGTAAAGTCTTGCAATACACAAAGCAGTCTTGGTTTTAAAATCCATGCTGTTGCAGCATAATTTAAATGGTGTATTTATCAGTTTTAAATGTAATTTTGCTTTTCCGGTCTTTTGTATATGGGCACAATACTTTTTGTAAATTTTTTTTTTTAATTTAGTTGTCTTTCTGTCTTTTCTTTTTGGTATTGGAAGATTTGAGCTCTCTGGGTTTTCATGGTACTCTTCTGATCATTCTTCATAGTGGTAAAAGTCTGTATTTTTGTATGTAGGAGAAATGGTAGTTTTCTAACACTTATCCCAATCAATATAGTACGGAATCATTTGTGAAGGACTTCCTGTTTAATAAATGGACATAATAAAGTACTAAAACAGTGTCTTCATCTGTAAACATGGCCTGTCCTGGGCTGGGGCAGTTTTCTTCCCAGTGGCTAGTGTGGGGCTGTTTTGGATGTGTTGGTAATTCCGAGATGGTTTTGTTAATGCTGAGCTCACCTAGAGCCAAGGCCTTTCCTGTCCCTTGTGCTGCCATGCTGGGGAGGGGCTGGGGGTGCCTGGGAGGCTGTCCTGGGAGCCAAGACAGATGACCCCAGCTGACCACAGGGGTATCCCATTCTTTATGGCATCTGTATATGAAGTGGGGGAAGAAGGAGGAAGGGGCAGGTTTGGAGGGATGGAGTTTGTCTTCCCAAGTCACCGTTCCAGGAGATGTGGCCCTGCTCTCCTGGAGGTGCTGAACACCTGCCTGCCCATGGGAATTAATTCCTTGTTTTGCTTTGCTTGTGTGCACAGCTTTTTCTCTCCCTATTAAATTGTCTTTATCTCACCAGAGGAGTTTTCTCACTTTTCCCCTCCCCATTCTCTGCCTGATCCCACTGGTGGGAGGAGAGCGAGCCCTGTGAGGGGCTTGAGGGCTGCTGGGGTGAAACCAGCCCAAGAGGCAGCAGAAGCCCTCAGTGCAGCACTAGGGAGTTCCTGGGCTCATAACCTAGCCAGGCAGCTGCCAAAGGCACTTTGTGTGTGGGGCAGTGTGGGGGTTACACACCCACCACACAGCCCTGCCTGGAGCTGTCCCTGGGACACTCCCGGGTACAGGAGTTAATGGGAAACCACAGGGACGTCTTGGGGAGAGGGCATGGAGCAGAGAGAATGTGGAACTGCTCTATGCTCTCGTGCTGGTGGTGGAATTGCTCTTGCAGAGGTTCTGGTGTGCTGCCGTGGGCTGCAATGCTCCATGCTGGGGTCTGCAGCTGCCCATTTGGGACTGGAAAGGGATTTTGGGGCTAAAATGCCCCAGGGAGTGGGGTAACACTCTGCTGCCTCACGGGCTGGGGCTGCAAGTGATGCTGGTGGGATTTTTGGTTTCCAGGTGCTTTAGGCATGAGGTGGAAGCACTGAGTCAATACAGGTGAGAACTGTGGAAAGGCACAAGGGATGGGTGAGTCTGTGAAGGGATTTGGGAATGTGGATGCTGCTGGGGAGGGATCAGGGGCAGGTGGGGACAGGGCACAGGTTCCCTGAGGGAGCCAGAGGCTCTTACAAGGGGCCAGCTCATTTTGCCTGGGTGAGGCTGTCAGCAGCACTGTGGCATTACCCAGGGTGATATCCGTGGTGCTCCTGGGTCAGGAGAAGCTTCATCAGATGTCAAATTAAAAAAAAAAAATTGTCTAACTTTTAGATACTGGATCTTCCTTCAGTCTCCCGGGAAGACTGTAATTAATTTATTCATGCATCAGGCTAACAAAATGTGATGGGCTGTGTCCAAAATCCATAAAAGAAAAGGCCAAGTATTTCCTGCTGAAAATTAATGTTGGAATTGGTATTTTCCTCTTCACAGAAATAGATTTAAAAATTGACTTACTTAAAAAGCAACCAAAACCAAACAACCAACAAAACCCCACAATAGCAATAAAAAACCAAACCAAAAGCAAATCCAACCCACCAAAAAAGAAAAAAAATTCGTAACAACCCCAAACCAAAAAACCTCCCCCAACTCCTCCCCAAAGCCCCAAACAAAACCACGCTTAAGTTTTCTGGGTAGCCCTGTTTTACTTTCTGACCTGGAAGCTTTACAAAACACTGAACACTGAATTCTTCCAGTAAAGGAGTGTCCTAGGGTGACTATCCATGTCGCAGTGTGGATTCTTTGATGCACTCCAGTTTATTTATTCCTGACTTTTTAAAGATCCTGATTTTTTGAACCAATACTCCATGCAAAAAGGTGTCTCAAGCATCTTGTAACAACATTGACATTCTCAGTGCTTACCTAAATTTCTTCTGCTTCCTTGATACATCCTCTCTGAGGATTAAAGGAGGGCCAGGTGGGGCTGCTGTGCACATGCTGCCACGTGTGGCATTTGCCCTTTGAGGGCAGTTTGTATCCTGGTGCAAATCTGGAATGAAGCCACACAATAATTTTATTTCTGATCAGAACTGTCCTCAGGGGACAGAAGGACAGTGAGTGGAACCAGGTGCTTGCTGAGCAGAGCATCCAGCTGTGTTCTGCTTTCCAGCACACCAGGCTGTTCACCACCACAGCAGCTGAGATGCTCTGCTCTTCCTTGGCATCCTGGAAGTGACTCTGTCAGATGGAAACTGAAGACTTGAGGAACTTTGAACAGTATCAGTGAAAAGCACAGTTAGATGGAGTAATGGACAGAGTGTTCAAAGGGTAACAGAGCCTCTTACTTCAGTCAGAATCTAAAAAAGCTGCTTGGAAAGGTATTTGAATTCCTTGGAAAGGTCTTTTGAACTCCTTAGCATCACCTGTCCAAAAATCACTGCACAAGTCTGAACAAGTCCACAGATAAATGTAAAAGCTTGGTAGGAGGGAGAGAGCCCTTCAGGCAGGTGAGAGGTGTGGGAACTCAGCCGAGGTGCCACTTTCCCTTCTTGACACTGGCTTTGAGGTCATGGAACTTCTGGCATTGTTCCTACGTAGATTTGTACACACTTGGGGTTGGAAACTGCTTCTCAGGCAGGCCCAGGAACTCCAAGTGACAGTGGCTGTGCTGCAGCTCAATGAGGGCAGGGATTGGACTCTGGGGGGCTTTGGAAGCAGCTCCTCCATGGACATGAGTGATTGTGACTGCAAAGAGGCGTCTGACAAGGCCACTGAAATCAGCACTTCATTGAGGGCTCCACACTGCAGATGGGGTGTTGTGTTTGTCTCCTGAATTGCAGAGAAACCAGCACTCCCAGCACCCTTTTGATGTTGTCAATTGAGAAAAAACAAGCAAACAAAATACCCAAAAAAACCAAACTGACTTTTCCTCCACGTGCCCCAGGCCCTGAACCTGGTGCAGTATTTGTGGCAGAATATGGGCAGAAGACTGAGTCAGCACCCTTCACCCCAATCCAAACTGGCTTTGAAGTAATTATTTTAAGTCTAATTTTCTGAAATGATATCCCTAAAATACAGAACTGTGTTTTCTTTCAGTCATGGGAACAGATCTTTTTTAATAAAAGGCTGGGATCTTACAGAAGTGCTTGACCCTGGGAACAAACTGCTGTGAAATAATCAGAGTCATCAAGTACTGAAAAGCCAGTAAGGAAATTCTCTGGACAGGCACCTCACTGCAAGCTGCTAAAGCAGTCCTGAAGCAACTAATGAATATTTTGTTTGCTGCCTGTTTACTTCAGTGCAACATGGAAAAAAGGACCATAAAACCTCAGTATGTTTTGGGTGTGTGAAGGATGAACCCAAAGGGCACTTTGTTGTTTACAGGGTTATTGGTTGCTGAGAGAGCTCTGAATCCACAATGTCTACTCAATAGTTGGAACAAATTCTTGGTTAAATTTTTTTCCTCTCATGCCCTAAGGAAGAGGTTTGTCCTGTGGTTGGTCCCCAGGGCTGGCTCCGAGCTGTGCCCCTTCCCCAAGCAGATTTAGGATTCCTTCAGTCACTGTCCCTTATGCTGGGCAGAGGCAAAGCAGCAAAATCAGGTCTTCAAGTAAGTAAAGACACCCAACACTTCTATTAAAAGAGGTTTAATCCAGCATGGTTTCTAAATATTAACCATGTCTCCAGCTGTGACATGCAGTACATTTTTTACTTTAAAAAAAATAAAAAGAGAAATACAAAACGAGTACAAAAATGAGCCCAGGTCCCCTGAACATCACAGTGTGGTGCCAGTAAAATATGACAAGAGAAGGGAAAGAAACATGGCATTTCGTACAGGAAAAGGTCCAAAGGAATCTTTCTCATAAATCAGAGATTATCTGTCACATTTAGAAGCAACCACTTGTTTTGCATTTGCTCTGTCAGTGGTCAGGAAGGAGGAGATGTAGGAGCTGCCTGCTGGACAACTCTGAGCCTGACCAGCACCCCCTGGTCCCTGCCAGCTCCCTTGTCCTGCTGGCAGCTGCCACAGGGAACTGGAATCCAGGTGCTGATTTTATTCCAAAGGAAATCTGCCTTTATTGTTTTATCCCTGTTTTTCACTTACTCTGTTAGTACCATCTGCTCTCATTTTAATCACGCCTGTTCTGGTACTGTATTCATTTTTAAAAATCCATCCGGGTTTCTTTGCCACAGACCTGTCTGGTGCCATCTGTGAGGAGTGTGCCGTGCTCTTCCCAAGCACTCCCAAGTGTTTATAAATGGACACAGATATTCCAAGGTAGATTGTGCTACCTGTGAAAACAGCTTGTAAATTCAGAGGGCTTCTTCCCTGGAATACAACACCGCAAGATAAATCACATCCTTCCAGGGGTGAAAAACCAACCCAACCCACTCCACCCACTCACACTGAAAAAGGGGGCTGGGGAGATGAATTCATTGCAAACATTCTGTAGTCTGGGGCTGGTTTCTTGGCCTTTTCACAGCGGGAAGGAGGCACTGCCCTCCCGGGCACTCAGTGTGGCACCACCAGTGGCCTCAGGACAGAGCAGGACATCAGCCCTGGTGCCTGGGGCATGAACACCTGCAGGTTTCACCAGGCAGGTCCTGCTGGGAGGTATTTGCCAAACACTCACAGGGGCTTCCACAAAAACAGGAGAAGGCTGCTCAGAGCTGCCTCACCTGTTCCACCCCATCCTGTGGGGTGAAATTGCAGCAGAGGGGATGTGACTCCATCCAAGCAGCTTAAAACAAGGGATACCAAATGTTTGATGAGCCAGCTGCCCTGCAGCACCATTACACCTTGAGGTTTGCTCTTGTTGCAGATTTCCAGTTGTCACTTTTCCTTGTCACAGATAGACAGGTGATACAAAGGCATTGAAACCAACGTGTTAACTGTAATCCATGGCTTCAGTGCTTGGGAGTATTCAGACTTTGGATAAAGAAATACTGTTAGTTAATCAAGAAAAAGACAAAGAGAGGCGTCCAAACCTCTCTTCTTTGGCATGTCAAGAAGTATAAAAGCTCTAATTGTTAAAGGTCTGGAATTATGAAAGCACATTAAAAGCTGTAAATGTTAAAAATGCTGCTCCCATTTACTCAGGACATGGATGTGCTGAATGGGGAGGGGCAACAGAGAATTGAGCTGTGTTGTTTGGACAGATCTACTGTAGGATCTGTAGTTGCCAAGGAGTGCTCAATGGCACTGGGAATAGTCTCCTTTTCCACATCACTGCCCTGTCTGTGCTCTAGTGATTCCATAAACACTGGGGTGGAAAGGGGCTGAAATGAGGGGATATTTCAGTTGGCAGTGCATTCAGCAAAGAGGAAAGTGCTTGATCATCTTCCCTTCACGCTTGGCTGGTGTTTGGTTCTTCAGTCTGAGTCAGAGTCGGAGTCCTCATCTGAGGGGTGAAACAAGGAACAAAAGTGAAAATGCAAACTGGAAATCCCCCCCAGCTGTGGCTCTGGCTGGCAGAGAGAGGCTGCTCTGGCAGGGTGTGCTTCGAAGGACACAGCGGGGCTGGGAATGAACACTTCTGTGAAATGACAGCTCTTGCTGAGGTGATGGGACCTGAAAGGGTGTTTGAAGGACTTGGGAGATGCTGCTGAGAGGCCCTGCTGTCATCCTTGCTGCTCTGGGCACTGCTGTGTGCTCTGCAGCTCTACACTTCTGAGAGCCAGAAGCTCTGAGACGCTGAGAAATGCCAGCAGGCCCACAGGTCCATCCTTCTGGCCTCAGCACTTAAGAGCCCCTGTGTGAACACACGTTGGGGCTGCACTTCTGTGAATTATGTATTTGTGTCTCCATCTCCAGGGGAATTAGATCTAATCTGTATCCTAATTCTGCACCCTTGCTACCTGATCATCTTCTGAGGGCAGTTCAGTTTTTAGCTTTTACAGTTTGTTTCCTGTTCCTTTAATTATTTTTTTCCTTTGTCTCTCTTTTCAGCCTAAAGCTGGAAAAACACTTAACAGTCTACTAAAATCCCCAGAAGAGACTGCCAGTGCTGCTGTTCACCTCTTAGGATTCTATATACACCTTGGGTGTTTGGTTTTGTGGGGGTTTTAGATGGGTTTTTTTCGGAGCAATTTGGGATATCTTTTTGTTTGTTTTTAAGTGTGGAGCAGTCTTTTTAATCCATGTGGGTGCAATAAGGAGTCACAGGGACATGATGCCTGATTTGGACTCCTGGAAACTGCAAAACAACTACCCCTGTCCTGACTTGAACTGGCTTTGAACACCTAACACCTTCTTTTTATCTTTTTCTAAGTGGATCTGTCTGATCTGAAGTAGACTGCAATAGAAAAAAAATTGATAACAACCTTGTTAATTTTATGCTGTTTGATCCTTGGATTTCAAGGCCATTTGCCCACAGATGGTCAAAGATTGTATGAGGCAATCGTGATAAAGAAATGATAAAGAGAAAAGCACTATTTGGACATAAAAGGCTGTGGATTAATGGATGTTAATTATAAGTTACCAAAAAAAAAAAAGGTAGAAGTTTGCTTGTTTGTACAGCAAGACATTTTAATAGGGAAAGAAAATCTGTGCTGCATGGTGATTTCTATAATTGGATTTGGGGCTTTTCAAAGTTAGATGTTTTGAAACCCTGAGAAACTTCACATTCCTGGCTTGCAGGTTATCTTCATAAATCACTGGAATTCCATTTGCAGCTTCCTAACTGAGCAGAGCTGTGGCAGACAAACCCAAGAATAGAAACTGCTCTTACTGAGCAAGAGCTCTTGCTCCCTGCAAAGGGTGAAATGGAGAGGGAAACCTCACACTGCAGCTCCTGTGGCAAGCAGGGAATTTTACCCACCTTCTGTCTTGTGCCCCTCAGGGGAATCGGAGCTGCCTTGCTTGAGGAAAGTGACCAGGTCATTGAAGGTGATGTAGAAATCAATGGCAAACACGATGGTAGCTGCAAATCCAAACACCTGAAAGGGCAAAATAATGCTCTCCTTGACAACAGCTCCCATCTGTCAGGGACAAACCAAACCCAGCCAAACCCACACAGGAAAAACGCCATGGTTTTTTTTTTTTTGGCCTGTACCTTTCCAAAAAGGCAGGGAAGGGAAATGGCTTGTGACACATTGGTATCAGCTGAATTACAGCTGATTTAGGAGCCTGAGAAGTGACCAGGTGTGTCTTTATCCCTCCCCCAGCCTGCAGCCCTCTTGGGCTCTGGACATGTTCTGGGCATCAGCACCTCCTGCACCTCCACTTTCCCAGGGCACCTCTGCCACCAAGAAATCACCTCCATTTCTTGGGAAATAATTTTCCACTAGTTTGCAAGGAGATGTGTCTATTGCTGAGTGAACGAGACAAATTAAAATGATTCTGGAATTCTCTCTCCAGTGTCGGAGCAGCAGAGCTGTACCAAGCTGGGTGCTGGTCTGGGAGTCTGGGCTGAACACACTCCATTGCTCCATGGCTCGTTGCAGGGACAAAAAGATTAAACAAGGTTTGGGTTTGTATTGGGGGATGGTTTGGGAAGGGCTGATGGCCGATACCACTGGGCACTGTTCTTCCGAAGCTTAAAAAATTGTTATGCAAATTTTATTCATGTTGCATACATTATTGATGCTCAGAGGCAAGTTGCAGATGCAGGGGCTATATTCTATTTCTGACCACAAAATGCTGATGGGTCAAGGCTCTCTTCTGGGCAGTCCTTGTGCTGGAGGGTAAAATGACACTGCTCTTGTTTCAACTCATCCAAGTAAAACTAAGCAGCAGAGGTGGGAGGTTGAAATTACTTAATTTAGATTGGCCTTAGCAGTTACAGGTTTGTGTTCCCTCTTTTTTTAATCATCATTATCATTATTATTATTCCCTCCATTCGAGGATCTTGACACTCCTTGCAGGAGCAGCTAGTATAATTAAAAAGCATAATAGGTGCCTTCCCTAAGGGTACAGTTAACATTGGGCAGCTCTCTTAGGGTGAAAAAATTATTAATTGGTTCAATACATGTTTTTCTGAATAACTGACCATTTCTTCTTTGTTTTAGGCAAATTAATTCTCAGTTAATTGAAGAAACTTCTATGACTTGCAGTGGGGTCATATTTGAACTGTTTCTTAAGTATATCCATGTACTTAAGTGTTCTCAGTTCACCACAGCACTTAGGTGGAAAGCTCATGCCTACTCACCCCTGCTGCTTTAGATGCTCCATCGCTGTATTTTGAGACAGCAGCAATTGAAATGGCGAAGTAAATAATGGCAGCAGTGACACAGCGCAAGAAATCCTGTGAAGAAGCAACGGTGCATTCTCAGACTGGTCAAGGATTTCCTCTAAAAACCATTCTGGAAACAAATGCTCAGCCCCTCTGTTGTTGCATCAGTGGCCTTGCTGGTGTGACCACAGCCTGGTTTGCTGTAGAGGAGGAACTGCTCATCTGTGAAATATTTCTAAATAACAGAAGAGCTGAACCTTGGCATAAACTTCTGCCCTTAAAGATGCTGGGATAAATCCTGCTTCTACCCTGCCTGTGTCAGGCAGACCTTCCTTCATCCCAGGAAGGGCTGTGTGGGGTGTTTGCCTTGGAGCACAGCAAGGGCTTTAATGGAAAAATCGTTTGAAATGCCTTAAAAACCTCATGTTTGAGCAGAACTCCTGTGGCACCAGAAGGTCAGGAGGTCCCAGCTCCCGTGGGAATGGGTGCCTATCTCTCTGTGGATGCAGGGCTGTGTGGTGATCTCCAGGGAGACCTGTCTGTGCAACTCCTCATTCAGGAACCAAACACTTGCTTTAGTGTTGGAATGATTTGTACTTCTTATGTCCACTGCCAGCTCCACCAGCCTGTCTCCAGCAGCCTGTCCCAGGAGCATATGCCTGGTGTGGTCCCTGGGATATGTCCTGCTGAGCTGTGTCCTTTCACAGCAGCAGGGATGTCTCTACAGTGAGCTTTAAACACAGAGCAGTGTCCCAGGGCACGTGCAAATCATGAGGGCTGCCATAATGATACTCTCAGCTCTGTCCACAATTAGCTCTTCTGCCTTTCTAGAACAGATGGAGGAGTAAGATCCTGTCCCAAAGCACAAATCCTGCAAGAAACCTGACTCCTCTGAAGTCAAGACAAGGTCAGTTATCTAAATTTTGTGCCTGCAGTATGTCATGGTAATGGCCATAATAAACACACAAGTGCCTTTTTTGTCTTAGTTCTGGAACCAGATGAATGTAGAAAATGGGAAAATTATGGAACTGAGATTACCAGCTGAGAGCTGTGCACAGCTGTAGCCAAAGTCACTGATACTGTTTTATCTACCAGTGGCCTTGCTAAAGTTTATTTTTATACACTGAGAGCTCTAATTCAAACCTCAGTGCAATGAACTACTGATGGTACCAAAAGAGAATCCAGATTGATAAGATCAGTGAGGTTTTTTGAAGTATTTGTACTGCAAGGCAGCTGCTCCCTTTGCAGTGATATTTGAGACTGCAGGGACATCCAGTGGCCAGGGCTCTCCTGCAATCCCAGCACTGCCCCAGCAGCCACTGGACTCCTGTGTGGGCATGAACTGGCCGGAGCTGCCCCTTCCCAGAACAGCTCAATTTGTCTGTGGGTGTAACTCTACCCGAGAATTTCATCACAGCCTGATCAAGTCTGCCCATTATCAACAACACACCTGTTTTCCCCTCTGCAAGGGTGGCAATAAGGAGCCCCCAGCAGTCAGACTGGGGCTGATGCTGGCCCCAAGCCATGTGCCTGGAATTGGGCATACATTCTGTGCTTTGATAAAGCCGTGCTTTGATAAAGCCATGCTTTGTGTCAGCACCCAAAAAGCTGCAGTGCAGAGCAGAGCATAGTTTAGAGTTCTCCAGGACCTTCTGAAGCAGAGGCAGACTGGACAAGTTTCTAAAAGGGCAGTAAAGTTGTTACAGTCACCCTGAACTCCTGCCCAGCCCCTTTCACTCCCCTCACACTGCACAATTAAATCTGAAGGTTTCTCTTGCACATCTCACTTACCGCCAAAGGCCAGTGGACTCCTTTAAACTTCTCATTAAGCTTGGAGGCGTAGGCAAAAAAAAGAAACAGTGCCAGCAGAAACTCTAGGAGTGGTGCCATCATGAAAGAAGCTGCTAGAGATGCAATATAGCAGATAAAGATGATAAATGACAGCACCTAAAGTAAAGGGAAAACTTGGAGTTATTTGCATGGAATAGCAGAGCCGTAGGCAGCTGAGCAGCTTTGAAGTGTTGTTTTCCCTGTGTATTTCTGTCAGTGCTGCTGCTGCTGGCATAGCTTCAGCATCCTGCTTTTTTATTTTTCCCTGGGCCAAATGATTTTTCTTGTTCAGCATGGAATAAATCTGAAGTAAGGGTGTTTATTTCCATGTGTGTGAAATCGCTTTTCTGGAGCACTGGGTGGATTTGCACCTCTCAAAGTCAGTAATTTGCTCTGGATTGTAAACAGCTCTGACAACATAATTCTGAAAATAGAGTGGGGTGTTGCCAAGCAAGCAGAGCTCTAAGCTTTCAGCCGTAACAGCTCTCATTTGAAACCCAAATCACTGCTCAGACAGCCTGAAGTAACTCAGCTTTTATAATCTTGGAGTTGAAAGAATAAAGTCTGCTGATGATGGATAGAAAAGGGCCAAGAATTAATTTTCTGTGACTTCTGGAAGTGTCTGATTCCAGTTTTCCAGCGTGGCAGCTTTTTTAGAGAGTAATAGCAGAGATAACTCCCAAAGATTTATCTCCATAATGTTTCCTAATTCTAGTAAAAAATTGCATTTTTTTCCCCACTCAATTGTAATACATTTAGAATGTGGCCCAAAATACAAAGTTTCACAATTGGAAAACAACTGAAGAAAATGCATTTTCACATAAACCAGGCAGTACCAGAGTGCTGTCCTACACTCCTGGACTGTGTTTGTAAAAGTGGAAGGTGAGGGAGCCATGGAGGAGCTCAACACAGTTTTCAGTTGCTGTACTGGGGGTTGGTCACCTACAAAAAGAGGCTCCAGTCCTCCTGTCCTACTGCCTTGCATGGGAACCAGTTGCTGTTTCAATCAAATTAGCTTGAAGTAACAAAAGTAGGCAGGATGCTGAATTACACATTACTATGTGCCAGTTTACACCTGGGCTGCTTTGTCCAGCCTTTCCTCCTGGAGACAAATCTCTGCCTTCCCAAAGCTCAGGGATGCTTTTGGTCAGCACAGACTGAGCATTAGATTACAAAGATTTTTTTAACTTCTAATTCCAAATCAGGACACTGACACTCCCACTCACACAGCACTGAAAATAAATGGACTGTTTTCCCCCAGGTGGCACATCTAAAGGCAGATGTAGCTTCCTGCAAAGGTAATCAATGCATTTGCCTTGTTAAATTTCAGCTCTGTGGATTTCCATGTTTGCTGCTACCGCGGGTTCCTGGGGATCACCTGTACCTCAGAAAAAATCATCATTACACTTGAGAAATAAGGCTCTTATAATTATTAATTGGCAATTACTCCTATGAGAGCTCAGTCAACCCCCAAATACATGTATCAAGAAGACCTTTTATGTTTAGGAGACAACTAAGCACTTCAAGTCCACTGAAATAATTTCTTGGTGTAATTAATCACCAAGGCTTTATTCTCAGCCTGTGTTTTCAGGAAAGCAGTCAGTGCCTGAGCAGGGTGCTAACAGCTGGAGTAAACTGTTTTCATCCATTAGGACTGGATGGTGAGGTTAGAGAGCATGTGAAATTTTTAGTAAGAGACTATATTTATCTTAAAGGTCTATGCATTGTTCTTGTTTCACTGGGTTCTAAGAAACTGAGCTGGGATAGTTTATAGAGCTCACTTCTGCATGGGCCTGCTAGCTGGCAATATCTGCCCCATTTGTTTGTCTTTACCCCAGTCAGATTTGTTTATTGCTCACAGAGCCTCTCTGCAGGTTTTTCTCATTTTCATAAAGTGGAGGGAGTTAATTCCCTGTATCTCATCCTTAGCATGGTATTTTCTTCCTATGAGCTAAAAGTGATAAGAACTCTTTGAAGGGAAGAGGATTTATCAGAGCTTGACAACTCCTGAGAGAGGACTTCCTTCTTCCTATCACAGCACTTATTCCCTTCCCACCCCAAAGAGCAAAGACTGCACTTGCTTTTTGAATCCGCTTCACTTGCATTTCTGGAACATAATTTAGACACAGTTCTATGTTTTCTTGGATTAAAAAGAATCACCATCTACACAGGACATTTTCTTGTGTTCTGGTGTTCAAAAAATATCTTCCTTTTTGTGGCTAAAGGCCGCAATGTGATGGCTGAGCTGCAGGGGTGACAAGCAGCAGAGGGATGGGTTCAGGGCAGGTCCCGCTGGCCACAACCCTTCCAATGGCAGATCCTCAGACTTGAACTAAGCCTAGTGATCCCTTAGGAAAGGATTAAATGCAGTGTTAAATAATACATCCTACTGGAGCAGCGAGGAGAGGTAGAGAGGCAAATTTCAGACATGTAAGGTGATGCTGCACAGCAGAGATCCCTTTGATCTCAATTCTCTTTGTGTCAGTAACTCCTGTGCTCTGACTGCTTTTGCACTGACAAAAAAAGCTTTCCTGGCGAAGTGTGAAGTGAAAGAAAGAGCCTTTGTGGTCTGATCTTATCAGCTTTATGGCAATTTGTGCCAGGGAAAACTCCTGCTGTCTCCTCAGCCCTGGGCAGGCGTGAGGTTCAGACATGAGCTTGGACTCAAGGTGAAACAGGAGCTGTTCTGTGGCAGAACACACCAAGGAGCCCCTGATCCCAGATACTGGGGTGCCAAGGGATCCCTGCTTCTGTGCCAGGGAAGCTGCTGAAGAGACAGATCAGTCTGAGCATTTCAACTTTCTAATTGAGCCTGAGTCAGAGAAACTGTGGAAATATTAGTTGTTTATTTTAAAATCTGGTTACCAGGTCAGTCACTTGTTCAAACCAAGCCCTGCATGACCAGTAGATGACAGCAGCGTCCCGCTGCCTGCTCCTCAGCCTTGAAGGTCAGTAACTGTATTCCCATCTCTCCACCCTCAGTGGTGGGATTGAGTCCAGCCTGTCCTGCTCTCTACTTGTCAGCAACCCCCTGTGAGGAGAACTGCACCCCTAAGCACACTGAAAAAAGGCACCTTTTGATTCACAAGAAGCCATTTGATTTCAGTAGATTATTGACGGTATTAGTAAAGGGGAAAAGACTCTGAAGACTGGTAACTGGTCTGCAGTAAACATCATTCCTCATTCTGGAGGCACTCTGAGACTGAAAGGGCCCAAGGAAGATTTTATGTGAAATAAATGTCTATAAAAGAATAGACCAGATTTTGAGAATGAAGATTTGGAAGATAGTATTTTTGAATACCTTCACTGGGGGAAGGCTGGAAGGCACAGGAAGAGGAGGGAGGCAGACCTTGGAAAGAGCCAGAGGAACAAGAGGAAGAGGTGCCCAAGGGCTCTGTGAGGTGATAACCTTGGTACTGCATCTCGCTCTTTGGTTTTCTTCTTTTCTGTCTCCCATCACAGCCCTGACATGGATTTTAATGCCAAACTTCCTTGGTAGCTTGGGAACAGCCCTGTGTAATACAAGAGCCCACAAACTGTAGGGTTTTGATGATATTTCTCATTTCTCCTTGTGTAGAGCTCATTTCCTCTTTGGACAGCTGGAATGCAAGGACTCCTTGAGCAATACTGGCTATTACGTAGAACTGTCTTTTCTGAATTACAGAAGTGAGCAGGTGCCTTTTCTGACCATTTAGGTTAACTGCCACTAACTCAAGCATTTGATGTGATCTTAAAATTTTAAAAACACACCTCTCCTCCCACAATACAAACGTAGCAGTGCCAGTCTGTACTCAGAAATAATGACACCTACCTATGTACCTTTCCAGACTTCAAGTCTTTGCAAGAAACATCTTGCAAACTGAAAGGTGTTCTAAAAACTCAAAAGCACCTTTCAGAATATACCCTGACCCCTCCAAGGACTGCCAAATGTTCCATTGCACACTTGTTCTGCACCTCTTCTCTTGGAGCTGTGTGTTTCAGAGTCACTTCAGAGAAAGGTCAAGCAATGGGACCTTGTTTTTTTTAACAGCTCTGTAGCTGTGCTGAAAAAAAAAAAAAAAGGTAGCTAGAGAGGAAGCTTGTGAGGCTCCATGCAGTTGCAAGTTCATTTCTAGCACTTTCAGAAAGCACTGCAGCTTCTGGGAGAAAAAAAAAGCAGCAGCAGTGTTTTATCAGTTTTGTCAGTTTGTATTTACACAGCCTTTTTATCTTCTCCTCACTTGGGATTGCACCCTGAGCACTGAGAGCAGCTGAGTCTGAGCTCTTCCTGAGTTGCTGATGACAGGTTGGTGTGACTGCTGCCAGCTTCACTGTGAAGGAATATCTGCATGCAGGAAGCTCCAATGCAGCAAAGAGCAGGACAGGAACCTTTCACAGCTTGGCAGTTGTAAGGGTATAAAAAATCCTGGCAAAAAAGCAGCCTGACTATTCACTGAGCACCTTTTATGTACACTTCCATTCACACAAAACCCTTCTTGGGTATTGTATTTCAGAAAGTAACTTTCCCATTTAAACCCATGTAATTATTACTTAATATTGTGTTGCTGAGCTTCTTGGCCAGGCATTACAAAGTTATACTTTTTATTGTACAACTGGCTTGCAGTTCAAGGTCTAAAAAACAATCCTGACAGTGGTTAGAGAGCACAGTGTCCCTGAAGGGAGGGAGGCCTGAGCAGTGCTGGGGTCATGGCAGCTCCAGAGGCGTTTGCCTCCCTGAGGAGGGAGAACAGACCCTCTGGAACCCACTGGGAATACAGAGATGCTGGGAAGATGTTGCCATCACTGCACCAGCTCCTTATCTCCTGCCCCTCATCTCGTGCTCCCACCTCCCTCCCCAGGAAAGAACAGCTTTGCCTAAGGCTTTACGAGTGAGTAGCAGTGTCATCTTCTGGACAAGAGTGTGTTTTGTTCTTGTATTCTTGTCAGACAAAGTGCATCACTCAGTGGTCTCTGCTGTTCAGTTACTACTTCCCTGTTGCACTTGTCGAGGAGGTGAAATTCCTGCTTCCTCCAAAACTGGCTGCAGGAGAGGCCTTCTGGCTACAGACTCTGAGAAAGGCACAGAGGCCTCTTCAAAGGAGAGTTTACACCGAGCAGCTGGAGTTTCAGTTACGAAGGTCAGTTCAGAGGAGACTGAAAAGACAGCAGAAAGACAGGAGGAGAGAAACAGGCACAATGATTTCTACATCCTTTATGTCACCACAAAGGTGGCACAACTTTATTTATTCACATGCATTTTTATAAAAACGAAATAAAATGTAGTGCCACTGCATGCTGGCTTCAGAAGACTGAGGAGATGCCGATTAAAGCAGCCACAAAGGTCTGAGTGGAACAGCCAGGTGAGCAGCAGAATCCAGAGCTCGGGATCCTGCCTGGAGCCTGGACAAGCTCTGGTGACAGTGTCAGAGTGGCTGTTAAATGGTTCCAACACAGGACACAGGGAACTGAAAACTCATCTCTTGAAGGGTAGGAAAGAGTGAGGACAAGATGCTGACCTTCAACACAGGAACTTGAGTGGCTAGGAAAAATGAGTAGCTTAAGAGCGTTAAAATGGGTCAAAGAAACTATGGCATGGGTGGAGAACAGAGAAGAAAAAAGAGTAACCTGTAAGATTAAAAATGGTGGTTAGAAAATGGAGGGAGTAAAACAGTGAGAATAAACAGGATTAGGAGAGATAATGAAGCTTATAAATGTATTTGATGCTACTTCTTCTTTCTGGCTTTACAGCTGTCCCAGGTGGAATAAAAAATTAATCAGGCAGGTTAGTGGGGAGGTGGACTGGATGTTCCCCAGAGGTCACATACAACCCCAACCATTCTGTGATTCTGTGGAGATCAAAAGAAAAAGGAACAGGGGATGGGGGGAGGATAACTTCCTTATGTGAATAAAATTTGAGATTATAATTAAACCTCTACCTGTAATCAGCTCCATCACCAGCCTGGCCTGTTCTAGGGGAAGCACCAGGATGCCCACTTTACATGGGTACTGCACCAGAGCACATCACACCTGAACATCCTAAAGATCCTCCATGTGGAAATGTTATTTTCAAAAATGGCTCAAGAGCTGCAGAAATAAAGTGCATTTCTGGAGAACTGCCAAGATGCAGTGATGTGACATTTGCAACAGTAATGAGGACCCCACTTTGCTTCTGAACAAAAGGCACTGTTCAAAAACTGTATCCATGACTATTATTTCCATATATTTATGCAGAACCCAACCCCACCCCACATTAGCACTGTGTCAGAGGAAAAATTAAACATGCAAGACGAGAAATACAAAGCTAAAGATGAAACACAGACTTAAACCATGATAGATTTAACTTGGACTCATCTTCAATTATTTGGCACTGCATTTCTCTAATTGTATACAGGCTGCATATACTCTGGGGCTGTGTTGTCTTCAAGGGTTTCTTCTGGCAAAGCTGAGACAACTGGAGAGAAACTACTGCTGCCTCTTGTCTGCCAGGAAACCACATCCTGAGCACGTGGGCTTGGCCTGCAAGGAGCACAAGGAAAGCTCTCTGCAGATGGGATCTTAGAGCTGCTCTCAGCCAGCCAAGCCCTTGGGAAGCCCCAAGTGGCCTTACAAAGGATAAATCCCTGTTTTGTCAAGACAGAGCAGTTTCTATTACTCCAAGGAGGCATCGTCAGTACTTCTCTATGACAACTAAAGGGTGAGTCTGATCCCATGACCAGAACAGTATTCCTCCAATATGTCATCATTCTGAGATGTTAAAAAGCCAGGCTGTCTGAAAGTGGCTGTAAGCTTGTAAAGGAAATTCCAGTGTGTGTTAAAGTATGTAACAAAAATACCTGCCAAAGGAGGCAGGTTAGCTGAGCTCTGGTATCTGCTAAATGTGTGGTTTTGTAAACTACAGATATTGTGTGAGTGATGGGGTACCTGCAGGAGGGATAGCGTAGCTGGCATTTTTTTGGTGGAGCTGATAAAGCCCGAGGCTTTCCCCACCACAGAAGTCATCCTGACCTTCTGAGTAAAGGCTTTTCCTCTCAAAGCCAGCCTCACATCTGGCTGTTCCCTGTCTCTCTGTCACAGGGCAGTGCCTGTGCAGCCTCACAAACCCTCAGAGCTGGTCCCCATCAGCTGGTCACAGACAATTCTGCCTCCTTCTGCCTGTTCCTTATCTTTCTTCTGCTGGCATATCCTTGTTTCCTTCCCTGAGCTAGCACAGTGGATAGTCAAAGACACCTTGCACATCTGAACGGTGTTCCATGGACCTGGCTGCTAGTTCAGGCTGTCCTGATATCTGACAATCTGCTGCCAAAACTCCAGCTAAAACTCCAGCAAACTTAGTGTTTGAATTTATCATTATTTCTAGCTAAAATTATGTTGAACATCTAATTTCAATCAACGAGCTTCCTATTTGGAAGCTAAATTTTGGTGTGAAATACCCACTCCCCATGGGGTGATTGATCTCCTTCCCTAACACGTGCGTACTGTTCTAGCTGTCAGGTTTTAAGTCTTTACACGTAAAATTCCACCACAGTCACTGCCCTGGTCCTGCTGCCACACTATTGGTGATCCGGGCCAGGTGTCCCTGGCCCAGTGCCCACTTGGGCTGGTGCCTAGCTGCTGTCTCAGCACCCCAGGGCCTTTTCCTCTGGGCAGCTCTCCAGCCCAGGGGCTCCACAGTGGCGAAACAAGCGCATCCCTCTGAGGGTCAGGGATAAACACGGCTCTGGAGGGCTCGGGACAGCAGCAGAGTGACTGTGATGCACAGTCTGATGCCAGACATCATAAATTCATGAATAAAGCTTTTCCTGATACACTCAGGACAGGCTGCCCCCTAACCAGGCACCAGCCGATAATGCAAACCACAGCCCAAGTGGTTACTGGATTCACACCACAAACAGCTTAAAACGAAATCAAAGCGCCTTTTTACTGAAAAGGGGTCGCCAACAGCGAAACACACTTAAGGTACTGTAAGTCTAACGTGACAAATTCTGGTCTCTACCGTGCTCTGCCTGAATTACCCCTAATCCATTACGCTCTCAGCCCAGGAGTTCCCCCATTCCGGTACGGCTGTTACCCCGTTCTCCCTTTGGTTGTTGTCTCCCTCTCCCCTCGGTTGTTGTTCCCCAGTTTTCCCCTCAGTTGCTGTTCCCCAGTTTCCCCCTCAGTTGTTGCCCTCCGTCTCCTCTCGGTTGTTTTACCCCAGTTTTTCCTCGGTTGTTGTTCCCCAGTTTTCCCTTCAGTTGCTGTTCCCCCAGTTTTTCCCTCGGTTGCTGTCCCCCAGTCTTCCCCTCGGTTGCTGTCCCCCAGTCTTCCCCGCAGTTGTTGTCCCCAGTTTCCCCTCAGTTGTTGCCCCCGTCTCCCTCCGGTTGTGTTCCCGTTTTCCCTCCAGCTGTCGCCCCCGTTTCCCCTCAGCTGCTGCCCCCTCTCCCCTCAGCCGCACGGGGAGTGGCGCAGGGCAAGCCGGTCCGGCGGAGCCCGCTCGGGTCCCGGCTGCCCCAGGGGTGGCTCCCACAGCCCTCTGGTCCCGGTGACCCGTCCTTACCGACTCTGCGAGCAGCAGCTGCCCCTTGCGGGAGCGCAGGAACTCCCGAGGGGGGAGCAGCGAGCTCAGCCCGGGCGGTGGTGCGGCCCCCGCGGACTCGAGGTCCTCCATGGCCGCGGCGGCGGACGGGGTGGGCGCGGGATGGGGCTGGGCTCGGCTGAGCCGGGGCTGGGCTGGGCTGGGCTGGGCTCTAGCTAAGCTCGAGCCGGGCTCGGGCTGGGCGCGGGCTCAGGCTCAGGCTCAGGCTCGGGATGGGGGGTTGGCCGTGGAATTTTTTTCTAATTTTTTTTTTCTCTCTGAAGGAGGGAAGCGGAAATCGTGACACTGCGGAAACGTGAAAAAAAAGTTTCAGCATCCCCAGCTGCGAGCGGTGGCCCCAGCGCCCGCCCCCAGCCCCGGGACAGGGACAGAGGAGCTGGGCTGCCTCCTTCGCCGTGTCCAGTGCTGTGCTGCTGGACCGACACCAGGGAGCCAGGCGGCTTCTCGTCCCTGCCGCTCTGAACACAGAAAGCACAGAACCACGGGGGGTTGGAGCTGCAGGTCACCCAGGCCAAACCCTGCTCAAGGCTGAAATTTCAGGATCTGGATGCCTCGGCGAACGCTTTAATGTTAAATTCACATGGGACAAGAAAATCTTTCCAAAGGATGGCTACTGGGTCATTATATTTTTACTTTACTTTAAAAAGTACATTTACTCTAATGTACTTTTTTACACTTAGTAAATAAATAAGATTAAATAATGCACTTAAGCCTGTTTGTATTTTCTTTTTATTAGAGAAAGAAGACAACCATGAAAATAATTTTCATACAGGTAAAAACATAATTAAGTTTAGAAAAACATGACAATTTTCTCTGAAGCTTTAACTGGTGAAATTGCAACACTGAAACTGCATTTGGAAAAATACAAAACCTTATGAATGATACTTGCAGAAACATCGGTGCACAGGAAATTCAAAAGTGAGCATGTGAAAATACAAATTCTTTAAAAGAGAGTGGGAAAACAGAATGGAGAACTCATTCTTTCACTAACATGTCATTCTTATTTGGCAGGAGCACTCCTTCCTCTTGCTCTATCAAGGCTAATCTTCTTGCAAAGAAGAACCACGTCGACAATGCAGAGAACAAGCAATATAAGACCCAACACCTATAAAAATTACCATAAAATTAGTTCCCCCAATCAGTCTCGACCTTTTACTGTAGTGACTCATCTGTAAACACATCTTCCTAACTTGGTTCTGCCCTGCAAATGTGTGTGATTTGAGACAGCTGATAAATTAAATAACACCCACATTTACATCCCATCAGCCTTTCAGAGAGCTGTCTACAGCCTGCTCTGTTTGATTTTTGTGTCAGGCCTTGGAGGTAGCGTGATGCCTCCTTGAAAGCTAAGCTAGTGCTGCATTATGCCAGACAATGCTTTTATCCTAAATGAAAGCCCTTCTGTCCCTTTAAGGGTTGCTTAATTAATGGGACTGGCCCTAAGAAGAGTCAAGGGGAAAAGTCAGTATTCCTAGAAACAAGCCCAGCAGGAAAACGCTCTTCTCTGAAGCTCTGAATGGGAAACATATTCCAAATTGAAGAAAATGTACTGAATTATTTAAAAAACAGACAACTTCAGGCAGATAACTGGAAAAATATGTCTGCAGAAAAGCCACTAAGTTAACTCACTCAGCTCCTGCCCTTCAGCCCCATCCCATATGCACAATGGGGTTTCTTATGCAAGCACTGAATTATCTGATCAGGGGAGCTATTTTCAGGAGAGCACAGCTCAGGGCAGTTTGTGCCTCAGGAGAACAGGCTGGGGGTGGTTCTGTCCCTCCCAGCACTGAAGATGTCACACGTTCCACCCAAACTTGTGTTCCCAACTACCTGCTCAGTCTCCTGCTCCCACCTTTAATTTCTGTGAACTTCACAACTGAGAATATAAATTCTGTTCCAGTACAGTTACTCAATCAGAAAATCTCCTTTTTGCTTAGGAAGCCATCAGCTTTCCCCCTCACCATCTCCTAAGCTGAGTTTGAAAGAGCTCTATGGCAGGTTTTACGTTTCTTTTGGTTGCTTGTCACATTTCAGCTTATCTTGTACTTCTAGAGACTTTCAAAACTGACGGGTTTTCTTGCCCTCCTTATTGTTTATTAAGGTTAATTACATTAGCTGCCATTTGAATTAAAAATACCAGTTACTCAAATTATTAAACTGGCTTCATCTTAAGAACATTAAATTCTTACAATCATAGCATGAACAAAACCCCTTTTTAAGTGACATAATTCCTCAGTTTGTGTCAGAAAAAAACAACGTACAGGCCAGGAGGGAGGTACCAGTGTGCCTTTAAAAAGTTTCAACTCTTTTTAGGACTGTTGGCATTTTTTCTCAAGTAGTAACCAAACTGGGTAGTCCTAAAAGAGCTAGGGATTCTCTCACCTAGGATTTCAAGCTATGGTAGCAAATGTGGGTTACTTAAAAACTCTAAAAATTTTCAGTGTTTCAGTACTTCTCTGCAGTAATTCCTAAGTGTTGTAACATCTTTATATTACTAGTGATGTGAGGATTATTTTCTTTTAGGGAGATACTCTGAATGTATCTTGTTTGCTGCTGCTGAGAGTGTTCTTCCAAGACAGTTGTTTGCATAGTGCTACCACAATGTGAGTGTACTAAGACATTCAAATATCACTGCAGTCCAAGAACTGAAATTCATTAACAATGTTCCTACTTACTCCTCCAGCCAATGTCCCCTTGTTGGTCTTGATTATTATTGCAAACAAGCCCACAACGAGAAGGAACAACGCTGAAATCACCGAGTTGAAAATATCCTGAAACAGCCAGTGGAAGCAAAATATTTATTCTGAAATATAGGCCTGAATGAGAGTGTGGAGAGCTCTCAACACAGAAGGGATGGTTAAAAACAGCTGGACTGCCATGAAAACAGAGTTTCAGCAATATCTGTGTGAGAGGACACTGACACCCACTGTTTGATCATAAAAAGAGCATTTATAGTAAAACTTCCTTGTTTTACCTTTCTTCTGTTGTTTTTGCATCAAATTTTTGCAACTTGGCTACACTTGGTAGACTGAAGCAGCAAATACACATACAAAAGGGAGGTAAGAGGAGAACTTGTTAGTATTTGAGTGAAAGTGTGTGACTAATTTGTGACGTGAAGGTGTTGCACAGTGAGGCACACAGTGCCTGTGCCAGGAGGGGCTGCTATCGGATCCAGCAGCCATCCAGGAACTGATGGAACGGAACGCTCCATTAGGAAAAGCTGCCTCAACCTCCAGAGAATACTGGGGCTTGCCTTACCTGTACAGAAACAACCACTGAGCCGGCTGAACACGTCCCCTGGGACAGGTGATCCCTCCTGATCATGGGCCTGCTGGCACTCACAGCCAACGGCCACAACAGCCAGGGGACATTGGTGCCCACAGCCAGGGGGCAGTGGTACCATAGCCGGGGACAGCGGTACGCACAGCTATGCGACACTGGTACTCACGGCCAGGGGACAAGGGTACCCATAGCCAGAGTCCATCAGTACTCACGGCCAGGGGACATGGGTACTCACAGCCATGAGTTCTCACAGCCAGAGCACCCCGGTACTCGGAGCCCACGGGTACTCACAGCCAGCGGCCAGAAGAGGAACCGCATCCGCGCGTCGAGCCTCAGCAGGTAGAGCAGCAGGAACAGGACGGTGATCACCATCTCCATGCCGGCCAGCGCCGTGTAGGCCTCGTGCGCACCCGAGGCCACGAAGCAGAGGAGGGTGGCCAGCGCCACCAGCTGCAGGACAGGAGGGGACGGGGGTCAGCGCCGGCCCGGGCCTTGCCCGCGGGCCCCGGGGCCGCCCCCGGCCGTACCGTGCGGGCGATCTTCAGCGCGCCCCGCGCCGAGCGGGGGAAGGCCCGGTCCACCTCTACCCGCGCCATGGCAGCCGAGCGGCCCGGGCGGTGCGCGGCGAGCCCGGGACCCCGAGACGGCCCCGGGAGACGGGGAGATGCGGGGGCCGATCTCGCAGGTGATGCCGGGGCCATCGCCGGCGCCGAACCCACCCCGCCTCAGAGCGCCGGGGCGGAGGAAGTGATGGCGCGGCGGCGGAAGGGCCGGGGCGGGCCGGAGCCGGTCCGGTGCGGGTCCGGGCGGCAGCGGGCTTCGGCTCCGTGCGGGCCCTTGGGATGCGCTGGAGCAGCTCCGGGGGAGCAGGAGCGGGGTCGGACTGGAGCTCTGGCCGGGGGTGACTGCCGAGCCCGATCCTGCCTTCCTGCCATGCTTGGCTGGGTGAAGGGTCTCGTAAGCTCAGCTTGGCTTGGACAGGTTTTTTACCGCCGTTTTGAGGTGTAAAGTGCCTGTTTCGGAGCTGCTCTGTAATCCTCACCGTTACCCCGCCGGCCCTGTGAGGCCAGTGGGTGCTGCTCCAAGTGGTCTTTCCAAAATTCATTTTTCTCCTGTGCAAACCCACTGAGGAGCAGCAGATGTAGCAAAAATCTGGTGAAAGTGTGAGCATTCACCGTCGGACTCTCGGCAGTGTCGGGGACAGTGGAGAACTATAGCTAAATCTGTGTCAGTCGGTGCCACAATGTGCCTGTTGCATGACCCAGTAATTACCTAAAACTTTGAAGGCCGATAATTTAGAAAATAGTCATATTAAGCCATAGGGAACCTAAAAGTGGCCTGGAGGGTCTCACATTAAGAGACTTGGTATAACTAAGTTATGAAGACTTCTTTGATTTTAACTGTTGTTTATTTCCATTCTAGATAAGCATCTGATAAAAAAAGATGCTAGAAAGAGAATTGTAAGTATTTGCGTTTTGTTCAGAAAACGAAGTAAAAAGTGCAGCCTCTTTCATTGTAATTCCATTATAATTTGAGTGTGTGTGTTTTGGCAACTGTAGGCCATAGCTGTGTAAATGTAGTGGTGGGTCTGTCACTGGGTTATACTGTGTGCAAGGCTATGCTGGTCTAATTGTAATAAAAAAATTGTAATAAAATTGTGGGAGATCTGTGCAAAAATTGTAAGGGCTTTTGTCAGGACAGGTGGCAGTTTGAGTTCAGTGTTGCATGTGTAGCCTTGCCATTGCCTTATGCAACCCCCCCCGGGCTATAAATTATTTTAAGACAGTTGAAAAAAAATCTCTTAGTTTATTTTAGTTGTTTAGGTTTCTGAAAATAAAAATGCGATCCCTCTTAAGGTTTAAGCTATCTCTGTAATGGATGCCGAAATTATTACTTCAGCTGGCACTTACTTGAAGTTGGGACTCAGGTCTCTGAGGTGGGTTGTGGCAGAGTACGGAGCAGCAGGTGACCCTCTGGAACCCCTGGAGTCCTGGCAAGGAAGGTGGAAGCAGGACAGGGGCTGGCTGTGGGGGAAGCAGGGAGGGGAAACGTGGTGGTCTGGCAGAGTCCCAGCATCCAAACGGATTCCCATGAAATAATCTCTTCCCAGTGTTGGGAGCTGGCATGTTGGCATGGGCAGCATGGGGGCATTTCTAGCACACTGTCACTACTCTGCCACAGGGTGGGTCTCAAAGTGACTCTGTTTTTCACCAGATCTGTATTGAGGGCAACATTGCCAGTGGAAAAACTACATGCCTGGATTATTTTGCACAGACTACCAGCATTGAGGTACTGGATGCACATTTCTTTGTCCTTATTTCCCTCACTGAGAGTTGCTTGTCTTAGATCCAACATGTCCTTGGGTGCATGAGGAGGGAGCAGCAGGGGCTTGCTGGGGCACCACCACAACTTTTTACAATCAGATTGCAGCAGAGAAATGTAGATCACGTGGTATGTACTGGATGCCAAAATACCAGTAAAACCTGTGAGTCAGTGTTGGTGCCTTTATAAAATAACAGCAACTCACAGAGCATTGGCATGTTTGGACTTGCCTGTTTGCATTTCATGTCACTGAAATCTTAGACGGGTCTGGTAAAAGCAAAGTAAAGAATTGTTATGTAAAAATATCTATGCCGTGTAACAGAGATCCCAGTGAGTAGATGGCTTTTTTAAAAAGAGGAAAATCTGCTAGAACTGTTTCAGGAGATTTCTTAGACTGATCTGGTATTTGATTTCATGTTGCTTAGAACCAGGTTGGGGGAAGGGCAGGCTTGTTGCATTTTAAACAAAATCAAGGTCAAACCTCAGTGAACAATTGTTCTTGTACAATAGATATTAATGTTTTCCCCAACAGACCTGGCCACACATTTGGCAATAAGTTTTAGGAGTCCTCATGGAAGTGCTGGGTTGCCAGATGTTATTTGGTAATTTAACAGGAATTGTCCTTATGAAGTAATTAACTGTTAATCCAAAGGATATCAGACTTTAATTTGTATACAGTACAGCATTTTGAAGTAGCTATTTAAGTTCCCAGGCTGATGAGATTCTCCTAGGCCTGACTTTGCAGTATTATTGCAGATTTAGACCCTGTTTGAACCAGGCAGGTCTCTTGTGATTTTACCTATTCCAGGTAGTAGCTTTTCTGATTCATTTTGTGCAATATTTGAATACATTTTGTTTGTTAGAACACAAAAATAAAATGAAAATGAATGTGGTAGCAGTCTGATCCTCTTCCTTTGCTGGCAAGTGTTACTTTCAGAGAAATTAATTTGTGAGGGGATGGGCTTGTCATTGAAATGCTAAGTACTCTGCTAAGTTGTTCTTTCCCTTACATGGCACTGGTTTTGACTCAAAAAAAAAAAAAAAAGAAATAAAGAAATTCTCTCCAGGCTTACAAGGTAATCTTATCAGTGTTTAAAAATGCTAAGAAGACATTAGATATTGACATGTCTCTATTTTTAGCAGTGTTCATTATTACCTTTTCTGTTACAGAATTCAGTGGTGTTTTTTTAAGTGTGATGAGTTTTCCAATACACGTCCTGAATACTCTGATTTACTGCACAAGTATTCTTTAAAAATAATTCTACACTTGTAGGGTCACGTTAAGTATTTTGCATTTAAGTTGTGTTTAACATGGAGTAATTCTATTTATTTAACCAGGTTTTGAAGGAACCC
The DNA here is from genome assembly GCA_013397155.1 of Irena cyanogastra. Taxonomy (NCBI): domain Eukaryota; kingdom Metazoa; phylum Chordata; class Aves; order Passeriformes; family Irenidae; genus Irena; species Irena cyanogastra. Next base: position 444,455 of record VWZV01009273.1, on the reverse strand, counting down.
TTGACCAAGTGGAGGAATGTTCGAGGTCATAATATCCTGGTAGGTGGCAGAAATTATTTCTGCAGTTACAGTGACTGTTCTTTTAGCAAGACGTGTGATGGCTTTTTATCAGCCAGCAAAACTGCTACTAAAAGTGTGAACCAAATCTCACACAGCAAAAACAAAAGTTCCATGAAGCAAAAGAGCTACTGTGATTAAGACATGTATGTAATAGAAACACTGCATATAAAATGTGCTTTTGGCAAGGACTGGCTGTCCACTGGGGTGTGAGTTAAGGCAATTCCCAGGAAGGTAAGCCCTGAGTGTGGCAGGTGTGTCTTAATGTCCTTGTGCCTGTTTCAAAGAAGGGAAGGATATCACTCGAGTTGAGGGGTAGATCCAGTCAGTTAATGGTGCTTGAATGGAGTTCTGTGAACAGTTCTGGTGACCCCAGCACAAGGAGGACATGGAACTGTTGGAGCAAGTCCAGAGGAGGCCATGGAAGTGCTGAGGGGACTGGAGCACCTCCCCTGAGGAGCCAGGCTGGGAGAGCTGGGGCTGCTCAGCCTGGCCAGGAGAAGGTTGTGTGGAGAGCTCACAGCTCCTTCCAGGGCCTGAGGGGCTGCAGGGAACCCAGAGAGGGACAATTCCTCAGGAACTGCAGTGACAGGACAGGGGGGAAAGGGGACAAATTGAAAGAGAGGTTGTTTAGGTTGGATGTATGGAAGAGACTCTTCCCTGTGAGGGTGGGCAGGCCCTGGCACAGGGTGCCCAGAGCAGCTGTGGCTGCCCCTGGATCCCTGGCAGTGTCCAAGGCCAGGTTGGACACTGGGGCTTGGAGCAGCCTGGGACAGTGGAAGGTGTCCCTGCCCGTGGCAGGGGTGGCACTGGGTGTTCTTTAAGGTCCATTCCAACCCTTTAACACTGTATGAATCTGTGATCCTGTGGCTGCTGCAGATAAGGAACATTCAGTGAGGTGTTGAGGGCTTCCATTGTCTTTTGGGTGGCTGAGGCTTCTCGGAACTGTTCCCCTCAGGATGTCCCTGGGTTCCAGCTGAGCTGCACATTGGCCTTGCTGGGATGCTGGAAGTGGTCCTTGCTGTCAGCCCTATGCTTGGGGCTCAGCCCCTCTGCAGACACCCCACTGTGGCTGAGGCAGGGGTCTGTGCTCAGGCTCTGCAATCTGCGGTGTGGGCGCACCCCAAAGCATGCTTACCCTGGCATGTGTTAAATACCATCAGCGTTAGCACAGGCCCTCTGGAACAGAAAATTGTCCCTCCTAGGAGTTGCTGATGCCTTTCTGATTGTTGGTAAAGGGGTGGGACACGTGTTGCAGGACGCCACAGCAGCCTGGAAGCACTGGGAAAGTCTGATCTTGGCAGGGAGCAAAGCAGAAGGTCAGACCTGTGGGCTGAAGCTGTGCTGCTGGCTTAAAACTTGTCACCTCTGCCAACAGACCCTGAATGATGTTTTATTTGGAGTGAGATCCTTTCTCTGCTGTGTAGATAGATTGTTGCTTGTAAGTTCTATGTGTGTGTGGAATTGCAGCAATCAGAAAGCAGAACAGCTTCCTGAGAGCTGCTGTGGGATCCTTTGGGAAGAACAGCTGCCTGTGTTAAAGGACACCTTTCCTGAGGCCTTAGACCGTACTTAGAACCCTGTATGATTTCTGCATGCACTGGGTGTACTGGGAGTCTGTCAGTGCACAAAAATAGAGTGGTAGATAGGTTTTCTTTCATTATAGTTCTGACTGTTCCATGTGCAGAGTAACTAATTCCTGCTGACTTCAGCCAACCTCCCACTCAGTGTCTATGGGGACAGGGCTGTAATTCTGCATCTCCATTGTGGAGAGCAAATGATCACTTCATTCTTGTCAAACCTGATGTCATCTCTTTTAGTGCACTTCTTAGAGCATTGCTGTTGTAGGGCAAAAGCTTCCTAAATACCCAACTTCCTGTTCTGCTGTTTGTCCTAACAAATGTCCATCTGTCCTGCTTCCATCTCTGACCCCAGGGCTTAATGTACCAGGATGCATCGAGATGGGGGATAACTCTGCAGACCTATGTCCAGCTGACCATGCTGGAGCAGCACACCAGGCCCATGGTAAGGAAACCTCTTTTAAGAGTAATTAGATGTGGTTATGGGTGCTGAATCCTTTAAACCTTGTATTCAAGAGTTAGGATGCTGTGTGCATTCATTCTTTGTTCCTGCAGTGAGTAGGAATTTCTGTGGTGCAGACACCGATATGCTCTGGGGGTAAAACCTCTGCCTCCTGCCTGCTCACAACTTCTCCAAACTGATCCTGTGTTTGGGCACACCCTCCAGAGCTAGGCATGCACAAATCTCTGCCTCATTTCATGTCAGTGACTTGTCTGTAATTTCATTATTTTGAATCCTTGGCAAATACCAAGTAATCTAGTGTTAGAATTCATAGTACTGCTTCATGCTGTCTAGTACAAATTTAGCCATTATTTCTTCTGTTTATGCAAAATACTTCCACTACAATTTTCTATTGCTTACTACAATTTTCTATTGCTTTTTCAGGTGGTTGACATCCTTTTTTTCTTGTATTTTTTTTTTAATATTATATTTCACATCCTACCTTTTAATCAAGATTTCTTCATTCTTTTCTCCTTCAAACACCTTTTGTTACATTCTGTGCTGTCTTCCATTCCCTGATTACAAGACCTGTTCTTAGATGCCATACTTATATTTTACTGATTGTTCTTATGTTCTGTTTTCTGAGTTTGTGTCAGGGCAAACTTCTGGTGGTGCCAAATATGAAAGTGGTACATATAATCATTAGGTTTTTGGAAGAGATGTTTTTCCAAGACAATAGAAATCCTGTTCTTTTGGAGAAGTTCATTCAAGAATTCCTGAGGATTTCCTTCTGTTTCAATCTGAGCTTTTTTGTCATTTGAGCCTTGCTGGAGCCATTTTTGCTTTGTTAATGTGAGAAAGCTGGGTGAGAAGTTGCTCTGCCAGGCCCAGGAGTGTCAGAAGATCTCCCTGCTCCAACATGAAGTGCTGGTGGAACACATGCAGGGCTGGCTGAGGCCAGGGCTCTGTCAGCTGCAGTTACTTCTTTTAAAAGTCCTGTTTCCTTTCGTGAATGCGCCTGATGTCAGCCCTGTGCTGTGACCCAGCAATGCATGGGATGGGGCAGCACTTTGGGGAGCAATAATTCCCCTTGTCCTGCAGATCCCAAATGGATTGCTGCTTTTTTTGTACCCTGAGTTACCTTGCACTGCTGAGCTGAATGCTGAGCACTTAGCTTTGAACTGGTGTCTGAATAACAGATTAGAGTAAGATCAGGAGTCCTTGTTTGCTTTTGGTTCTCACCCTCCCAGTAAGTTTGTTTCTCACACACAATATCTGAAAACTGTGTTTCATATGTGCCATATGAGTGTGAAAAGAAACAGGCATGAGAATGTACAGAGTCAAGTTTTGTGTTGCAGATTTGCCCCGTGAGGATGATGGAGCGGTCGATTCACAGTGCGAAGCACGTTTTTGTGGAAAACCTGTATCGAAGGTTTGGGATGTGGTTTTCTACTTTACTTTCTTGGATTATTTTTTAAAAATATTTATCTAATTAATTTATAATTTCTTTGCTAATATGCATTTAAGGGGCCTGTGAAATCTGCCAGTTCTGTGTTGGAGTGGCAGTGTGTTTGGTATGGGGTGTGCTGCCCACTTTCTGTCGGACTCTGGAAAACCTTTTTCAGCAGTGCTTCTGAGTATTTAGCACTCAGTATTATTTAGACACCATCTATTGAAGTTATTTGCTCTCCAGCTGAATACCCAGATCTTGCTTGAATCAAACACATGCTGGACAGGTAAAAAACCACAAAGATATAAAGAATAAGACTGTAGGAGGAAGAGAACTGGGCAGTGTTATCCAGCCTGGCATCCAGGATTGGCATTTCTTGCAAGTAGAGTCTCAGGTCCTGTGCTGTTGCTCAGAGTCAGGATTGACAGGATTAAAATAGACTGCAAGCCTTGGTAGGCTGTAAGTAAAGAAAGAACAATTATAACAGTTATACCTAACTGCCCTAGGTTTAACTCACCTGTCCCAAACTAACTGAAATAGTGCAGGAACCAGGGTTTTATTTGTTCGTTTGTTTGGAATGCTGAAATTCTGTCAAGGAGTGTGTGCCACAGATGGGTTTTAGTGGGTTTTTCGGTGGCCTTGAGGGACAAACCCAGTTTGTGCCACAAGGTGTCATCCATGCTGCACGAGGACGTCTCTGCCACAGGAGAGCCTGTGGAAGTGGGGAGAGACACACATTATTCATCCCAGTATACACACAGTGCAAGCAGCCTGGAATATCCTCATTTTAAGTTACCAGCTTCTTTTTTCATTGTAGACAAAGTGTTTTCTTTCCCAAAGACTTGGTTGCTATGAGGCTAAATGTGTTTGTGTCAACAACCATGAGTTAATAATGACAATTTTAAGAGCATCTAAGATGTTTTGTGGCTTCAACACTTTTTAAATGTTAAAAAAAAAGGCATTTGCTTTGTTTTGTTACAGCAAGCTAGAAGGCAGCTGATAGTACCAACAGCAAGCCAAAAGAAAAGGATGTGTGAAAGGATTATAAATATAACAAGGAATAGTAGAGGAATGTATGAAAGTAGCTGTTGTGTGACACATAAAAAAATGAGTCAATCTGGCTGTATTAGGTGAGTCTTAAATGTGTGCACATGAGTGTGCAGGGTGTGCTGTAGGTGAGCACTGCAGTTCACTGTCTCTCTGAGTCCATCACTGGTTATGATAGAAACTTGCTCTGTTCATCTTGGACTTAGGCAGTAAAAACCTGACTTGGCAGGAGTCAAATGCCAGCAAACTTAGGAAATGTAAACACCATTTTGTGCCTTTTATATACGCTGCATCTTTATGGATCTTGAGCCAGATTCCTCCCAGGATTACCCAGGGAAAGCAAAGATGTGTTGTCTGTAGTGCAGCTCAGTGCAGAATTGACTTGGATGTATCTGTCTTTTAGGGTAAGAACAGTGGAACTTTTTCTCATTTCCAGTTCTTTTTAGCCTTCCCGTTTTCCCCATCTATCCTGGAGAAAAGTAGCACAATCAGAGTTTGGCTGATCCCTGCTACCCAGAATTGATGTGATCATCAAGAAGAGCAGCAGTGACCAGTGTTACCCCATTTCTGGATGGCAGATCAAGAGGGGAGGTGGTACAAACAGGGATTTTGCTTTTTTCCATACTTAGGGAAATATCTTTATTACTTTTGCTCAGTTTTGTGAGTGATCAAAGCAAGTTGCCAGGGAACTGGTTTAGAAATCTGTGGAATATTTTTCTTCAATCTTATTTAAAATGGCCTACTCTGGTCTTAATCATTCAGCTGGAGAGCACAGGAGCCTCCTAACTCCATCTTTTAAAAAATTTTTCTATTGCAGAAGCTTTTAGGAAAGAGTATGGAGTATGTGTTACTGTCACCAGTTTTGAAGAGAGGATACTGTAAAATTAGTAATGTCCTGTGACAGTCAGGAATATGGTAATAAGTGAAAATTGATACACTAATAAAAACAGAGTATGCAATTCTTAAAATGTCCTCAGTAACTCCCTTTACTTGAATTGTCTGATGTTTTATTGTTGTTGCTGAGATAATCTGGGGACATTTGTTCCAACATTCTGTGCTCTTAGTTCCGAGTTAAGCATATTGAATATTTCACTACTCTTCCACAAATATTTCTTACAGTGGGAGTAAATTTACTGACACATTGACATTATATTTTTGCTGCCTTTTACTGTGGCTTCTGTAAGGAATTGTTGGGGCTGCTCAGTAAATCCAGCCCTTCTGGTGACATGCCCTGGGACAGATTTGAACTGATGCTGATACAGAGAACCTGAGCAATAAATACCATTGAGTACTTAAAAAAAAAAAAAAGGAAAAGATTTGGTCTTTCTGTTTTATAAACAATGGTTTATGTGGCCTTCAGTTTGGGTGGGCATAATGTTGGCATTCTTTTCAGAAATGCTGGAGTCAGTGGGGAGGGATTCTGTTCAGGTGAGCAAAATGAGAGTTTGGAGTTGATCTCTGTGTGCTGCTCAGTGAGTGATGCCTCTTGTATTTGTAGTGGAAAAATGCCAGAGGTGGATTATGCTGTCCTAAGTGAGTGGTTTGACTGGATCCAGAACAACACTGATGTTTCAGTTGATTTGATAGGTAACAGCTTGATGGGTCTAGAGGGCTATGGTTGTGGGTGGGTTTCCTTTCTGGGAGAAAAAATAATTCTTGTTTCTTGGCTTATAAATAATCACATTATTCAGTATAAAAGTGGACACCATCAGACAGCTTGGGTTTGTGGGTGGTTCATGGTTTGGGAAGTGCCAAAGGGGAGGTCCAGTGCTGGTACCCAAGCAAGGATCCTTCCCTTCTATAGTTAGTGAAGTGAGTTTCTTCTTTGCTTTTAGAGCTGATCCTTGAACATAACTATTAACATTTTTGTTCCTGCAGTTTATTTGCAGACATCTCCTAAAGTTTGTTATGAGAGGCTAAAGACACGATGCAGGGAAGAGGAAAAAGTCATTCCCCTGGTAAAGAGTTCCTCTGATATATGTGCTTACAAGGAGCTTTGAAAACGGAATAATTCCAATCTAAATACTAAAATTGTATCCTGAATATATTGCCAGAACGTGGTGCAGCTGTTTCCTCAGCAAAATAACCCTGAATATTGAATTTTGATTTATTTTTAAAAAATGATCTGTCATGCACTGACTGTCCCAGGTGTTCTGTTGTAGTAATCACTGCACAGTAGCTGACTTTGGGTGCAGTATTAATAAACTGGTAATCTTCTCTAGGATGTAAAAGTCAACTGCCTTTGCACCATTAAATGGCACAAAAGCACCCAGGTGAAGTACTCATGCCTGGGCTTGCAGGTGCTGAGATTTCCATGGGCACTTTGTTGTCTGCTCCCTCCAGGATGTTTGTGCATGAAAAGTGTCTGCTGTGGTTGAAAAGAAGCAACTCCTTGAAAACTGTGAGCTTGGGAATCTGCTTTAAAACAAACTGTGGTGATGGAACAGTGATTTCTGTGCCAATTCACAGCGTGGCCCTTCATGCCACAAGGCTTCCAAAGAAGCCTGACCAGACAGAAATGCAGTTCCCTCTGCAGCTCTGGGTGGGGGCCTCAGGAGAGGCAGTCGGCAGTTGAAGATCTGTGCACAGAGCTAAATTTTGGGCCATGTGAAATGGTGAGAACAAATCCTGCTGTGATGGATTTGAAGAGCCCTTGTGTTATTTTGCAGCTCTGCTGAAGAGGAGAGGAACAATTATGAATGAGCAATGTGAAGTGATCTCCATGAGGAAAAAAAAACAGTTCATGACAGGCAGAAGAGCTTTTAGAGGAAATTGAATTACGAGAAAGAGAACTGGGAATTTTAGGGAAATGCATTGACACAGAAAGTGCCTCCCATACATATTCTTTGCAGCCTTGCCCTTTTTGTCCTTACTTTGTTGTGGTTTTCTCTGTAAAATCTTGAACTACATTTTACCTGTGGGAGAGAAGCATGGTTGCTTGATCTTAAAAGGAGCTGAGAGCCCTGTGCTCCTGTAAGCTGTGTCTTTGAAGTCTTCCTGGAGTTAAACTTTGTACTGGGAATTAATTTTTCTCAAAAACCTTCTGATGCTTTTTATTTTTTGTTAGTGGAAGATACGTGTTGCAGGCTTTTATATGTGTCTCTTAACTATTTCCCAAATGGATAAAGATTGCAATGTCTGTGTCATTTTTTATTCCAGTACATACCAGGTGTATTATTCCAGTACCTCTTTTCTAGGAATATTTAGAAGCTATTCACGAGCTCTATGAAGAGTGGCTCATTAAACGTGCACTGTTTGAAGTTTCCTGCCCAGTACTTGTGAGTATTATTTTTATTATAACCAATTAGGCATGTGGGGATTGTGCTTTCCAAATAATAGGAGCATTGTTAAGTGGAAAAGTAAATAAATCTGCTTTTCTGATAACCTTTGGAGAAGGACAACCTAAGACAAACGTGATAGATGTTGGTGTACAGCATAAAAGTGAGGTCTGCCATCTCTGCAGTGGAATTTGAGGAGCTGTTCAGTGGGATTGCTTGCAGGATCAGCCGTGGAGCTTTTCAGGGAATGCCAAATTCCCAGCAGAAAGCAGCTTGGGCAGATCCCTAGGAGTATCCCAGTTTGGCTGCACTGGTAGTCCTGTTCTGTTCTGGTCAAAAGAAACCAAGTTTTGTGGTGTCAGTTACTGCCAGTGTTCATCTTCTTCTTTCCAAGGTTATTGGAGCTGACCATGACATGCAGAAAATGATAGAGAAGTATGAAGAAAACCGGGACCAAATACTGAACCCAGCTAACAGACAAGACTATTTATAGAAGCCTGTGATTGTTGTATCAAAAATCATCTCCTGACATCTGATTTGGTATTTTTAATATTTAAATATAATGGTATTGTTTTTGCACTATGCTTTGTAGAATGCTGTGGACTTAGAGCTCTGAAATGATCAGATACCAATCAGGAACAGAGTATGAGCCAATTCCCTTTGTGTTTTTAGGTTTTCCATCGGCTTTACTGTGTCAATTCTGTTCAACTAAAATATGGCTGTTTCCCTCATTTCCCACTTCACTGCTGCTTCCTAGAAGTAACTTTAATTTTTTTTTCTTTTTTCTTTTTCCCCCAAAGACAACCTTGTTTTTGTAATTTGAAATAAACGGTTTATTACAACGTCCCTCTGAGGGAGGATACCTGAGGTTTTTCTTCATAACCCTCTTGGGGTGAATTGGGCTGAAACAACACCAAATGGTAAATGTGTGTACAAGGGAGGTTTGTTTATGACAGAGCTGTCAGCCTTGGCCCTGGTGCCCAGCAGATCATCCTGAGTGTGAGCACAGGGCACGGACTGGATAACCACAGGATCAGCCCCTGCCAGTCTGGGATTAGGAGGGGCAGGTCCTGCCTGGCCCACCTGATCTTCCCTGGCCAGGTGCCCCTCCTGGTGGGTGAGGGAAAGGCTGTGGATGTGTCTCCTTGGAACTCAGCAGAGCCTTTGAGCCCCTCTCCCATGGCATCTCCTGGAGAAGCTGCAGCCCCAGCTTGGCCAGGGCCACCCTTGGCTTATGGCCAGGCCCAGAGTGGTGGGAATGGGATCCCCTGGGATCCATGCTGGAACCAGCCCTGTTTAACCTTTTCTGATGGTCTGGAGCAGGGCACTGAGCTTACCCTCAGCTAACTGGGGTGACACCCCTTGGGTGAGAATGGGAAGGCTCTGCTGAGGGCTCTGGCCAGGCTGGGTGGAGGTCACACTGCCATGAGGGCCGGGTCCTGTGCTGGAGCCACCATGACCCCCTGCAGCTGCGGGGGGAGTCTGGGCATGGCACTCAGTGCCCTGGGCTACAGGCTGGACCCAGTGACCTCCGAGGTACTTTCCAACCTCAGTAATTCTGTGATTTTCAAACAACTGAATTGCAGTAGAAAGGAGGGGTGGAGCTCTTTGGGTTCTTTTCTATTCAAGTACAAAAACACCACAAAGTATGGAAGGCAAGGGTAAGAGTAGGTAGTGGAAAGATCTCACAGCAATGAGGCTGGATTGCTGGAATTTTGATGTCCACAGTCAGATTAACGTTCAGAGTTGATATTTTGGGGTGGTACCCACCAAACAAAAGGTCCAGAAGGTTTCAGATAATCCATTTAGCTTGGGAACAGCTGTATCCCTCCCCAGGGAAATGATTCCTCCTGTCAGCTGTAACACTGAGGGCCATGCAGAGCCCTCGAGTGGAGCCTCCCTGGCAGGAGTCAGGGGCATTCTGAGGCCTGGCTGGTCTCAGTGTCCCACTCGTGCTCCTGTGCTGAGTGAGGAAGGTGCTGCCCTACCCTCTGCTCCTTTGTTCCCCTCCCCAGGCACATCCTGAGTGGCCATCAGGTGCCTGAGGCATTGACTCCATCCTGCCCAGGCTTTACACACTCCATACCAGAGGTGGCACGTTCATTATTTTATTATTGGAGGAAGCAAATGAAGTGCATCACATTAAAGTAGCTTTGTTAAACAGATCTTACCAGTGTGAAATGGTGTTTTGCTCTAATCCTGCTCACATTAATGCAACTTCATTGAATTCAGGAAGTTATTTCTGCTCTACAGGACATGACAATACAGCTTAGTTCTGAAGAGAACTGTGCACATTCAGTGTAGTCCCACTGAATTCAGTGCAAAAAAATTTTTAAAAACAGTTTTTGTAAGTGATTGCAGAATGGCCCTGAGGGATTTTTTCAGCTAGCTTTTTATAAAGAACTTATTTTATTTGTGTTCATGAGATCCCCAGGCCTGCTCTGGCTGAGCTGAGGAATAGTGAAAATACAGGCTGACTGGAACTGTGTTTGTTATTCTTTTCAAATGTTTCTAACAAAAAATCCTATAATGAATTGACTTCTTAACTGGTTTGCATTCTTTGATTTTACTTCTTTCTGTAAAGAAAAACACAGGTTTTTTTAGGTTTATGTCACAATCAGTTTATTATGACCTGTAAGTATGTGGAGAGTAGAGAAAACCAGTGGGGGTTTCATTCTTGGACTTGTCAAAGGAAGTGCTGAGTTGCCCTTCACATGTACTTTACCCTCTGGCTGTTGCCTTCAAGGGAGTCCTTTCACTGCAGCACTTGGACTGCTCTCACATTGATTTTCTGGGTAATTTTAGGGGAATGATCCCAGAAGTACAGAATGTATTTTTCCCCTACTGGTTTTGGTTGGTTTAGCTGAACAAGCACTTCATTAGCACTTTGATCACTTTGTACAGACATTTGTCAGGCACTTAGTGCAGCATAGAAACATTCAGTTTGGTGGCTTTTCAACGATATCCAATGGTGCTGCTTTTGTAGGGTTGTGGTTTGCCTAAAACCCATTGCACTGGAAGAACCACACCCAGTCAGGAATTGCAGCTCCTGTCCTGCTATTCCCATCTGCTCAGCTGTTTCTTTTCTAAATCACTGCAACTTAATAATGATAAGTGCACAGAGAGCATTTCCTAGTGAAGTACTAAGCTGGTACTAAAGCTTGTGATTCCAGGAATGCCATTCTACTGCTCTAAAGGTTGTAAACCTTTAGAATTCCAGCTTAAAAGTAAGATTTTTGTATGCTAAGTAATTATCTTACTTATTGCAGCTTCTTTGTAGAGGGATGCCAGATATTCTTGATACCTTCTGTTAAACTTCCAAACTTTTTCTTAAGAGTCCAGAAGAATGATTTCTTTGGAAATGGTTCTACGTGTTTGAAGCTCAGTCATCTGCAGTTAGTTCTTAATTCTAATTTCAGTACAGACATGGATTTTGCACAGTACAGAAAATGTCACTTAATGGTTTAGTACAGAGAATCTTACAGCCCAAAGGATGCCACAGTTACTTGTCAGGACACAGCCCTATGAATGCTTTTTGTTCCTAACACCCATTTCTCACAAGCCCACCTAGAGCTGAAGGCAGTCCTGGCCCCTGGTGTTACCTTGGGCAAAGCTGTTTCTCCGACACTGCTGGAATCAGGGGATAACAGAATTTCAACCATTAGCTGTTCAAAAAGCAAATCTTTACATTTTAGTTCCTGAGGTTTTTCTAGTCTAATCCTTGTGTGTTCCTCTGAATTTTTCCAGGATGAAAGTCAATTATAAACAATTCATACAAAATTAATTTCAGCTAATATTCTAACTATACATGAAAGGCATTTTTTAGCACTTAAAACTGAGCTCCACATTAGCCACTGTGAAGAAAATTAACTCTACCCCAGCCCAAACCAGCACACATTTCAGTGCTACTGAAAAAGCTACTTGAAGTAGTATTGAAGTGTCTTTTTAGGTAACAAGTGTATCACAGAATCCCAGAATTTTTAGAGTTGGAAAGGACCTCTGGAGGTCACCCAGTCCAATTCCCCTGCCCAGGCAGGGTCACCTGGAGCAGGTGACACAGGAGGTGTCCAGGTCGGTTTGGAATGTCCCAGAGAGGGAGACTCCACAGCCTCCCTGGGAGGCTGTTCCAAGGCTCTGCCCCCTCCAGGAAAACAAGTTCTTCCTCACGCTGACATGAATTTTTTTGTGTTTTAGTTCATGGCCCTTGCTCCTTGCCTTGTTGCTGGACACCACCCTGTGACACCCCTTGCAGGTATTTGTATAAAGAAGCACTGGAGACTGTGCCTAAGCACAGCAGCAGTGTGCTTTCCTAAATGAATTCAGAGCTGTGTGACACAGTCTCTCAGTGCTCAGACCCCAGCCTCCAGCTGATCCAACACTCCTGAGCTTCCCACACAGCACTGCCACCTGCAGGATATCCCTGATCCTGCCTCTGCTGCTCACTGGGATCTTTCTCGGAGCAGATTTTTTTCCTGCCATTAAAATGGCAAAGAATGAGATTTTTTACCTTAATTTTAGTGAGATGAACTGGCCTGCAGAAAAATTCTGTGAACTTCTGGTGCAGAATTAAGTGTCAGGAGCAGGGGCAAGGGAAATAGCAGCTGTAGCTGGACCTGTCTCTGCTGGTGGCAGTGAACAGTTACAATGCTCAAGGCTTCTCTTGGAAATTGTGGCGGTGGCCACAAAATACTTTGGTAACAAATGGAGGCAGATATAAAACCTGTAACACAGGTTAATGCCTTTACAAAACCAAGTGTTCACAGAGCTGTTTCCCTCTTTAAAGCTAAAGGAATGTTATCAAACTTTCTAAACCTGTTTTCAGCTGAAGTCAGGAGGAAGATGAGCTCAGACCCAGCTTCAAAGGAAAGCAGAGAGTTAACAGGAGTACAGTCCAGTAGGGTATTTCTAAACTTCTTCCAGTTTAGAAGACTTTACCTTGTATTGGAAGAGTATTCTAGGCACAGGTCTGTGAAGGGAAAAAAGAAAAGTAGGATGCCCAGCTGAAGAAATCTGTCCGGCATTAAGAACAGCCAGAAGGAATCTGACTGATGAATTAAATGGATTTAAATTTATAGAAGTTTGCCTACCCTTTACAAAGGTGACCATTCAGGTTTCCTTGTGAAAGGAACCATTAGGAATTTGTGCAACTCCTGCTATTTACTGTCCCAAAGCAGTGATGTGGTTTGGGTTTTTTTAGAACTGTTTTGACAAAGCTAATCATCTCCCTACAGGATCAAGGCCACAGGTGAGAGGACAAACCCCAGGTAATGACAGATAAAGCACTACAGACTCAGGTGTGATGGCACAGCACTGCCTGGTCAGTTCTGTCAATGATGACATAAGGCTCCTGGCTGCCAGTCTCTTGGGAATCACAGTGCTCCAGCTTCCCTTCCCTGCCTCCAGCAGAGTCACCTGCAGGCTGCCCCAGGCTCCTCCTGCCCTGTGTGCTGCTCCTGCCCCCACATGAAGGCCGCACATCAATGCTTTGGGGGGGGATGTAGGTGAGGTTGGGGGGCTCTCTGACATGCCTGAAGCACTCAGAAGCTGGGTGTGCCTTAGCAGGATCCATGAACAGTCTCTTGCTGTCAAAACCAGCAGTGGAATCCTCTGTGTGCTCAGCAGTACAGCACAGACCTGAAGGTGGCTCAGGCTGTGATGCTGCTCTCTTGTACAGCTCAGCATCAGTCAGGTATGTGTGTTTTATTTGGGAGTGATTAAATTCTCTAACGTGCCTGTCACTTGATCCTGCATAGGACACTGCCTCAGGCTGGCCACTTTCCTCTACCGGATACATAAGTTCTTCCTCAGCATCCTTGATTTGTAGTTCTGTGAAGGTTAAAGACACCTCACAAATGTCCTCTTCCCTGGGGACACGGCAGTTTTGAGCAGAGGCAAAGTCCTTGTAGGGCAGAGACTTCAGCTCAGTGGGCTCATCACCAGGGGCTGGGTCTATGCAATTTATAGCATCATTAATTTCTGCTTCAATTGATCCTTCTGGGACTCCTGGAGCTTCAAACTCCAAGGTGGTTTTGCCATCACAGGAGCTGTCAGCAAACATGGCAAAGGCTGGGGGGCCACTGGCTCCCGGGGACAGAGGCGCAGGCCCCAGGGCTCGTGCAGCCAACTCTGCAGCCCCTGCCAAGGCACACTCCTCACTCAGCCTGGCTCTTGGCTCCTTTTCCAAAGCCTCTGGAGACAGACTCTCACTGAAGATGGGTGTTTGTCCGATGACAATGTCACTGTATTTGATCAGGAAATCCTCGCTGTCTGAGCACTTGCCCGGGAGACGCGCGGTGTTGATGCCTTGCCTCTGGAGCTCCTGGAGGCCGCTGGGAGATGCAGCACAGGTAGCTGAACGCTTCTGCTGGGGGACAAGGCACAAAGGTGTCTCACTGTTCCCTTCATTTCCCAGACTTACAGTGTCTCCTCTCTGGGGTGTCTGATGTTCCTCCTCCTCTCCTTGATGCTGATGTGTTTGTGCTCCCTGCTGCAGGCTCTTCTCCAAGCTGCCATGTTTTTCTTCATTTGTCATCTCGAGGATGGCTTCACACTCGATTCTTGCCAGGAATATCTCAAATGCAGTCTGCTTCGTTTCCTCATTATTTCTCTTTTTGACAAGTGAAAACTCTGTTGCTGTAGTTGCAACATACCCTATTTTCTCCAGGACTGCTTTCACAATGTCCTCTGGCAGCACTGGCTGGATGTAGTAGACAAAATTCCCAGTGAAGGTCTGGAACAGAACGCAACATGGAAAAGTTGGTGAACACTGGGGGAGTGGGTGCAGGGAAATGTGAAACAGTTGATTTCCTAAAGGTCAAAAATACTTCAAAACTTGCTTACAGCTTTCAAAAAACTGTGTTCTACAAGTCTGAGTTTTGAATTGCAGTGAGTAAGGCTTTTCTAACAGCACTGTTCTGGCAGCCTCTTGAGCATTGTGGCTTTGCTACAGCACATCAGTTTCAGTGAAGTTGTGCCAGTTTAAACCTGCTGGGGTGTTGGCTAAGAGTACCAGTATTCAAAAAGGAAGAGAGTAAGGAAATAATTTTAGTCAAACTAGAGAAACTCAGAAATAAACCTTTTGTGTTCTACTGAACCTAAGCTTTTTAAACAAACAAGAGATTCACAGAATGAATCACTGAGGTATTTTCCTAAAGAAACAGACATGATGCACTCGCCGTGAATCACATTTTTGAACTGGAGGCAAGTCTGTAACATTTTCTTTTTCCATAGTTCAGACTCCTGCCGTGAACTTTACTACCCTTGAATCACACTGCCATTTTTTAAAAGCACCTTTCTGAAGACAGACTATTCTAACAGAAATACTGTCCAAACTCCTCTCTTTGCTAGTTTGTAACCTGGAAGCGGTTTTTGGTTTTGTCTGAAACCCTGTGACAGGAGAGACTATTCTGAGCTGGGCATGACCAACTCCTGGCAAGTCAGAACAGAACAGAGGTGGGAATGCAAAGTCAGGATTTCCAGGAGTGGAATACCTTGTTTTCAGGCTGCCCAGCTTGGGCCAGACCAAGGCTGACCCCTGAGCATCAGTGTGACAAGCAGGAGGTTCAGGAGAACAAACTGACCCCCAGAACAGCCACGGTATAATTCTCAGATAAATCTGTTAACAGTGCCCTGCACTCCTCACCTTCTGTTCCTTCTGGAGGGGGGGCAGCTGCAGGTACTGCAGAGATATCAGAGCAGGTGAGAGGTAGGACATGGGAAAAATTATGCCATGTATTTCAGTAGCTTTTAATCAAATCTGTATGTGCACAAGGTACTGGTTGTTCTCTAACTTGTGCCTTGCAGTAGAATTATTTCAGGCCTGCAGCAGGCCCATACACTTTGGGTTGCCCATAGTGGTCTTCAAAGTTTAATTTTGATGCAGTCTAGGATTCTTGCGTTAGGAAAAGCTGAACCCACTAAGTGTAGACCTGACTACCTTATGCTCTGCCCTGTTTTGGGAAGATGAATGAGAAGAACAAGAATTTACAGCTGTTTGAAAATCCACAGGTGAATGGATTTCCTTAAATGCAGGAACAATCAAAGAAATGGCTTCTCCTCACCAGCACCTGTTGCCAAAGCAAGGGCAGTAAGTTTGCATTTGGGTGTTTGGGGAGTCTGTTTCAATTCAGGATGTGTGAAGATAGCTGCGTCTTCTGGGTAATGAGACGTGTTCAGTGTACTGGGGAAGTGGGGTAACCGTGACCATCCTGCTGCAAAACCAGCACCATTTCCTCTGTCCCTGCCCACTCCACCAGCTGCAGGCTCTGGGATCAGGTACCAGAGAGAGGCACTGAGCCACTGCAGATGGCCACGGCTAAAAACATCCCTCCTTATAGGCAGATTCTGGTCAGAGCTTAGTGTGATGAAAGGCAAAGCCTTTCAGAATAGCTTTTACCTTCCCTGCTGTCTCACCACAACGAGGGGCTCCGCTCCCAACCCCCAGAGCTGCTCAGCACCCAGGGCCGCAGTGAGGACAAGGCCTGTGAAGGCCAACGAACACCGAACACCTCTGAGCAGCCCTGCACCGTGCTGGGCACCCTGCCCCGAGCTGGATGTGCCCCTGGCCCCGCTCCCTGCCCCGAGCTGGATGTGCCCCTGGCCCCGCTCCCTGCCCCGAGCTGGATGTGCCCCTGGCCCCGNCGCAGGCCGCGAGCTGTCCCTGCGCCGCGCGGGCCGCCAGGTGCGACACGTACTCCCTCAGCAGCGCCGGCTCCGCCATGGCGCCGGGGCCGCCCCGCGCGCCCGCCCCGCGCCGCCATTGGCCGGCACCGCCCGCGTCCCGGGCGGCCATTGGTGGTCCCAGCTGTCAGTCAGAGCGGGGGCGGAGCCCCGCGAACCGAAAGTGAAAGGCGGGCGGGCGTTGAGGGCTCAGGCTGCGCGCGGGGCGGGGCTTGTCGCGACAGGGAAGGTGAGGGCGTGTGTCGGGGTGTTCCGTGATGTCCTGGGGTGTCCCAGGGTGTCTCGGGATGTCCCGGGGTGTCTCGGGGTGTCGGTGGCTCCCCGCTGCGCAGCGGCAGTTCTTACACCGCAGGGCGGTGTTTGTGTGCTTTAACCTGGTTTGCACGAAGAAGGGAGCTGCTGGTAACCCAGCAATAGCTCCCTGATCAACAAAAGTTTACACTCTCTGTACGTTTTAACGAAGGTATCAGCAGTAATTGGTCACAAATGGCGTAACTTTTGTGTTGATTAGTCCTCAGAGCCCTCTTTGCTGGTCATGTCTCTGGCTGGAAGAGGTTTGTGCCCTGCCATGGGGTTGATGGAGGCTGGATCCAGCACCTGAAAACACACCTCGGCTCCAGGTGCTTTTCTCATCTTGCCTTTTGGAATCTGAATTTTCAAGTCATCACCTGTGGCCACCATGATGTTGTGCACCTGTGCGACTTTACAAATTGATAAATATTCTCTCATATGATGATTATTATTTTAATTCACAGAAATCTATGGTCATAATTTCACATAGAAATTATTTCTGTAGTTTAAGGAGGGGAATCATTTGTCAGACTGTACCAAGACCACTTAGATCAGTTGGATGTGGTTTCCATTCGGGAAATATATCTTAACTCACCTTGCTGTGCTAAAAAATGATCTGTTTGAATTATTCTGTGATGATTGGCCTATTATTTCCTGGCTTTTCTTCTTTTCCCTTGGTGATACATTGCCATTTTCAGTGTCCTTATGTCAGTAATTTGACTCTGCCCTTCTTGAGCTTGGGCACTGACTTGTCCCACAGAGTGGGAGGGACCTGACTGCTCCAGTGCTTGTTCCTGTGGCCTTTGACAAAGGTAAAATCCAAATGTAAGTGATGGAGCACAGAGTTGCTTCCTCAGCAGTTGTTCAGTCATGGGTGGTCCCAGAGATGTAAAATAAAAAGCACAGAAGCCAACCCAAATATGTATGTGTTCTTTACTAAAACTTCTGTATGAGATCAGTATACTAAAAATTGAAGCAGAAGAGATGACTACAGAAATACAGGGTAGTTATCATGTAGCAAAAAACAGTCCAGTTTTCTTTCTGAATTTACTCATGTAATAAAGCAAAGGCCTTTGTTAAACCTGGGGTTTAGCACTGGTATTGGAATTATGCAAGGGTTTAGGATAATATCTGATAGCAGGAGATGAATTTCTCAAGAGCAACATCACTCTGCCAACTTTGCTGAGATTTATCCAAGATCTGCAATATTTTCAAGAAACAAAAGCATGTTCTTATTGCAGCATTACAAGGAATTTCAACACTTGCAATAGTAGCATTGGAAGCTGTTGGTGCAGCTTCAGAGCTGCAAATTTCTCTCTGTGGTGTTTTACAGCTAACTTTTTTCTTTCTAGTGCTGTCTGTTTGGCTTCATAAACTCTACCCCCCAGCTTTGTTGGATTTCACTCAGTTAAAAAGATTAACAAGAGCAGAAAATACTCAACCACTCCTACAAGCGATGGTGGTGAGGTATCACAGAAGGCAGCACACAAAAATCACAGTTTGTTTATTAATCATATATGTTTCTAATGAATCACATAGCACAGGTATTCAGTGGTAACTCAGAAAAATGCTACAGTGGATGTGGATGTTTTGGTTGGCTCCCATATCCGTGTGACAGAGCAGCTGGGATTATTTGGATTATTCTGTGGTAACAGGATGACAGGATTTTATGGAGTGGTCCACGCCACCAGAGGGAGTAGGCAGATGTGTGTAAGAAATGAAACGCTGCCAAACCCAGAGCACAGTGCCAGGGGACACTTCACTGTTACTGAAGGAAGGAAGAAAGACTTGCATTAGTTTTCTACAATGTTACCAATGCAACGCTAACGTGAGGTAATACGTAAATCTCCCATTCTCATCAGAAGTCAAAACAAGTCAGCTTGTTTTGTAAACCACAGGTACAGAGTTGGTGGAAGGGCAGGAAATCCCTGTTAAAAAGGTTAAAAGCCAAACCAAAGAGTTTCCCAAACCAAAGAGTGCAGAGAAACTGAGCATCAGTAACAGGGTAGGGACTTGTCTGCCACGTGAGAAAAGCCCTCTGTGCCTTTCTGCTGAAGAGCCTTCAGTTTGGTCATGTTACTTGGAAGTGCCTCACTTTCAGGGGGAAAAATCACAATTTCCCTTCTAAAGTGGGTTCATTAGATTGCCCTGGCCCTCCCCAGCAGCAGCCAAAGGCAGCAGGGCTCAGGGCAGGAACAGCTCCAGGGCAGGAGCCGCAGTCAGACACAGCCCTGGGAGCCAAACCTGTTCTGCACAGAGCATCCTGTGCTTCCCTCTCTGCTGATCCCCTGCCAGTAAACCTGGCTGGGGCCCTTCCTGCAGCTCCAGCCCCTCACAGGTGGGGTACTGTTGTTTCTCTCATTGCAGGGTATTTTGCATATCACAAAACTGCTCAAACAAATACTTAATGGAGAGGAGCAGTTCTCTCTGTTAAAAACACAAATTAAATAGAGCCCACCTTCTAGCAACACCTGCCAGCAGTTCTGCAATGCAAAATGGTGAATTTTTGTTCTTTTGGGTATAGTATACTGAGAATGTTGAAAATCTTG
The DNA here is from genome assembly GCA_013397155.1 of Irena cyanogastra. NCBI lineage: Eukaryota > Metazoa > Chordata > Aves > Passeriformes > Irenidae > Irena > Irena cyanogastra. Next base: position 425,082 of record VWZV01009273.1, on the reverse strand, counting down.
CTGAACTGCAGAAGAATTGTCTCATTTTAGCAAAATACATATTTACTGTGATCTACTTAGCAAAAAATGCATGCTTACCTTATCATGTGCATATGACTCAATAATGGTATAATTTATACAGCAGTAAGAACCATATAATTACTTCCCATTTAAGTATTAATTATAATTGTGTCAATCTTTGGAGTGTTGAATGATGATTACAGTTGAAAATTATTCAGTATTTACAGAAAATCCAAGTGCAATTTTAATAATTTGGATGCTGCTTCCTTTTAAACACCATTATATATTTGCTATACTCAGCTTTACATATCCTTTAGTGAGCATAGAAAATTAAGTCCATTTTCTCTGTGTAAAAAACTTTTCTTTTTTTTTTTTTATATTTTAGTAAAAATGCCTGTAAGAAATTTCCTGGAGATGAGCCTGTGATAACTCTGCTCCCCTGCCACAGCTCCTTGGCTCCTGTCCCTGGTCCCTGAGGGAGCCCAGGCTTATGAATGCCCCAAAGGCTGGCTGGAGCTCCGTCCCTGCTATTGATGTGCTGGCAGTCAGTTCTGCTTCCTGCTAGCACCCAGACTCACCCAGGGGTTTTCCATTAGACACAGAACTTAAAAATTACTTTAAAATGTAGAGTATGTTTCCTGCAGCAAAACATTTCCAAACAACACAGCAAAGAAATTTTCCAAGGGAAAGTCCCAAGGAAAGCACAGGGTTGAGCTCTCCTTGCTCTCTTGTGGGTTGTGTGTCCTCAGGCAGACATGCAGAAGCTTTCAGATGAGGAATGGGACTATTTCAGATGAGGAATGGGATTCTTTCAGATGAGGAATGGGACTTTCCAGGCAGAAGTGAACAAGAGGATCCCAACTTTGTTTCGTTTCAGGCAATAGACGGAAACCTCCTTGGCCACCTACTGTTGGATGTCAGGACTGGCCTCTAGTCTGCATCTTGCAACTTTTTTTTTTTTATTTTATTTTTTTTTTCTGGGCCATACAAAGGAGGTGAGAGAAGCAGATCTTCCTGTCCCACATGTGGATGTTCCCCGGGTCGGGGCGAACAGACAGAAATCCAGGGGATGCCTTATCTTTTACACGCGGATCCAGCCCTGCGAGCTGTGCCCAGCAGGTGCCTGGGGCTTGGCCAGCGGCTCCCGGGAGGGGAAAGGAGCAGGGGTGCCCATGAGGGTCTGGGTCTCCGCTGCCCTGCCCCAGAGCCAGTGCCCGTTCTGGGAGCCCCTCGGTGCCACACTCGGTCTCCTCTGGCCGGGCTGTGCAGGGGAGGCTCCGTGGGAGCAGCGAGCGCAGCCCCGCCGGCCCTGGGGACAAGGTGCTGCTGTGCCCTGGCCCTGCGGTGCCTGAGCTGAGCTCCCACTGCCCTGGCACACCGGCCGGGAACACACGGACTCCCATCCGAGCGTCCTGGGCTGAGGGTTGGGTTCCTTTTCCTGGTCCCTTCTCTCACAGCCGGGAACGCTCCGAGCCTCCCGAGGTTCAGAGCTGAGGCTCTCTTGCTGTGCCCGGCCCAGCGTTCAGTTCGCACCGCACGCCCACAGCTCCCAGAGGGCACTGTGCTCACACGGGAACACCCGCGCTCCTCATGGAAAGGAGACTGCTCTGTGCTTGGAGCGCAGCCTTGGGTGGGAATCGGCCTGAAGCTCCTCTAGGATTCCTGTGCCGTTCCCTTGGCTACAGCAAGGCCCGTGAAGGACGTGCAGCTCCGGCCTGCGCTGCTGTGCTGCAGCTCCTGCCCGTAAAGCCAGCTGCACTCTGGGCACCCACTGCCACCTCTTCACCACTCGTGGATGGTTTCTTTTGAGGAAGACTTGCAACAGGCTTTCTACATGGTACTAATAATAATATTATTTTTCAGGCAGTGCTTTGCCTACTGAAACACACAGACGAAGAGTTATTTAAAAATGCTTTGTTGTCAATACACTGAATGAGATGTACTAGTGACACCTACAATGACAACAAAAGGCTCTTCTTTTTCCTTCTGTTCTAAAACATGCAAAGTATCATAATATCAACAAGTAGGCTTGACTGGGTACCATTTATCACATTATGAGTGACTGATTACAATGGGTGTTGCAATACTTGTCTCTGCTGCTCTTTTATGCTGTGTGATACCATGGAACACCTTGAAGCACAAACAGGGAAATTTAGGTAAACTTGCAAAATTCACTGTAAAAAAAATCCCATTGTATCCCTGTTTAAAGATATAAAATTGGTAAAACTTCCAGAGGCTTTATTCTCCCATTGGTCTGAGTTCTTCAGAAGAACTGAAGGAAAGAGCCACTTTCACTGCCGTGATCTGGGCTCCGATGGCCGGTGGGAGAGCGTTCCGTGTTTCTGCCGGAGCAGGCAGCGCTCACAGCCCGCTGTCCCGCCCGGGGGAGCAGCCTCCGCACTGCGAGATCACCGCGATGGCCGAGCGGGGCTGCTGCAAGTCCCGCAGCCTCACTGCAGAGTCTGCAGCCCGTCCTGCAGTCTCACATGCTGCTTCCTCTTCCTGCCTGACACAGATATTTATAGGTATTTCATTTCTTTGGCAAGGGTCCGTAAGGGAATATGGTGGGGGATCATCTGTGGGAATATATATTTGTGTTGCTCCTGGCCCCACACATTCGTCATAGCTGAAAGAAAAAAAAGAAATATTCATTAAATTCCTGGGAAAAATGCCACAGTACATTATTTCAGCATAACAGAGGCAAGTAAAGTGAGAAGAATATGAGTGTCTGGTGTTTTGTTCCTCAGCCCACATCCTTGCTGACCCTGCCATGTCAGACACTCAAGAATGAAGCACGTAAAACCCCTCAGAGATCATCCCAGAGGTGCACAGTCACCATGAGTGCAGTGCAGCCAGGGCCCATTCCTGCTCTCACTGCCTGTAAGAGCCAGGTTAGAAAAATCTGGGGGGAGAGGAAGCAGTGTTGCAGTTTCAGCTGTGAAATGAGGATGGAGAGCCCGTGATGGAGTCTCTAGCAGGCATCACTCTGTGCTGCCCTGGGCGCAGCTCTCTGGAGCTCAGCCAGCACCCCTGGGTGGGCAGTCTGGGTGCAAGCTGCGTGCTGCCAGGGGCTGTGCTGGATAGCCTGGGCACACTGGGGCTGCTCACTCTGGACTGGGCACGGTGCCCGTGGGGCTCCTCCCAAAGAGCAGCAGTGCAGGGCGGGTGGATTGCTGGGGTTCCCATGGGGACTCACTGGGGACACCCAGCCTTTGTGGCTCTGCCTGTGCCACCGGGCTGTGCCAGGGAAACTGTCCCCTCCTCACTCTGGCCTGTGCTCCCTGGCTACAGGCAAGAGCCATAAAGAGTCACAGTATCATGGTCTTAAATGTTAAACCTACTTTGTGGCTGCTGTTCAACCATTTCAGGATCATGCTAACTCCAATCCTGAAGAAGGGAATGTTTCCTTTTAAAAAAACAAACCAGAAAACTCTTTCTCTACTGAGTTAACCTGAAAAACATTTCTGCTGGAGCCAGACAAATTAAGAACCTGTTTCCTTGGCCACACTAACTACAGAGCAGTTAAGATCTGGGATATTTCCTGAAAATTGGGATATTGAGCACGTGTCTTGTCAGCAGACTGCAGGCACACACTGTGCCCCTGTGTACCTGTGTTACTGCCAGGCTAAACCAAGCTCCCAAACCCCAGTCTGAGTGATGGAAATGGTTCTTGGGGAAGGGAGAGGTAAGAAAGTGAAATCAGAGTGCTACATAACTAAACTCAAATATCCATGGGTGTTTTTATTTTTACCTCAATTTCATCTTACTTTTATATTCATCAGGACAATGGCTTTAAATTCAGACTAGAAAATTCTATTTCCCCATCAGAAAATAATATTTAAGAACCCAAGTCTGTTCTGAAAACCCTGAATAGGGCTGCTAGATATTTCAGAAAAGTCCCAGCATGTTAGGAAGTAGAACTGTTTTTTTTTACAGCACATGGAAAAGATGTCACTCCAGACTCTACTGAACACACTGAAGCTTTCAAACATGTATGATAGTGTTTGAAAACTTCTTAGACCTCTGTCAGAAATAGAGGACCTGATGTTCTCAGCTCCTTCTTGCAGGATTCCTATGAGCTGCATCTTTACTTAATTTACATTTTGCTGACCCAAAGCCCAGTGAATTTATTTAAAATCTCTCCTCAGGTTTTGACTGACTTAATCAGGCTAACAGAGAGCACTTACTGGGCCTGTTAGCACAGGGGAAAAGTCTCCATGCAGAAAAGCCCACAGCAATGTGAGTGTCAAGGTGGAAAATTTGAAATCCTTCTGCCAAGACACAAAAGGGAAGAAGCTTCTCTGTCTCCTGCTTGTGGGAAATCTGCCACTGTCCTAAAGGAGAAATGGCCACAGTGGGAACTGCTTCTTGTTACCTGATCATCCGCAGATGATTCCTCTGCCTTGGGTTTAATTTAATGCCTTTCCTGCAGGAAAACATTGGAGAACTGAACTGCTGAGATACACAGGGAAAAGATGTCTTGGGAAGGATGAAGTGACTGCCAGAAGAGTTTGGAGGGTCAAGTAAATGGGTGTGAGTTATGGTATTGAGGAGTTGGCATTTTAGTGTTTAGTTCCAAATATCACTGTATTTGTGTTAGGGCATTTTATCCTTCATACATATGATGGATAAAAATAACTATCTCTTTTTCTCCAAAAGCAAATACTGTTCTTCCCCCTCATTTTTGGAAATTAAGATCACATTTTAAAAACTGAGTAAGGTAGTAAAAAACACATGCTAGACTTTCAATTAAACAGCTTTTTGGCAGCTTCACAGCTGTTCACAACAGATTGTTATAGCCATGGAGAGAATTACAAATAATTCAAATAGTTGTTGGTTTGGGTTTTTTTAAATAACTTTTTGTATTTCGTTATCAGTTTATGATGTTCATTTCCTGTGTTCTTTTCTATGCATGGGATCTTTGCCTGTAGAGCTGACATTGCAAACAGCTCCTGCTCTGTTTCTGCAGATAAGGTTCCTAGCACTCTCTGGTGAGGGCAGAATGGACATGAATTAAGGTCATAAAAGAGACTTCAACTTTGTATTTTTTCCTTTGTTTCCAAGTGTTTTGTGGCTTTTTAAAATGTATTTTTGTTGTTTTTTTTTTTTTGTTTTGGAGGTTTTGTTTTTGTTTGGTTTTGGGTGTGATTTGTTCCCCCTCTGTTTAACAGCTTTAGTGCTTTGGCTGTGCTTTCTGACTGCTGTTATAGAGGTATTCCTGTAGGATAAATAATGCATTATCAACTCTACAAGCATGAATTTTATTTTGCAGACTCTCCTTCAAGGAGACTTTAATATGTAAACTTATGTAGACTTTACAAGATCTTTTTTATTAGAGAATCTAAGGAAGTATTATAAGAAGTAATACCAAGTTGGATGGGCATCCACTGTATGGTGGTGCTTGGAAAACCATTCCTCAAAAGATTTGAAGGATTACTTAGAAAAAGTTTCAATAGCAATAATTTCTTGCACATGATTTGCAAGTATTGATGTGAGTGATGCTGGACTAAAACCTTCCTGTCATTTTAAAATAAAGCCAAACCTTGACCCCCAGTCTGGAGCTAAATAGGCAAAAGATTTGGGGGTGGTGGCGGGGGAAAGTTGGGAGGTTTGTTTTGTTTTGGTTTTTTATTTTGTGTTTTATGTATGAGTTTCTTCTGGGCCAGATTTCTCCTGGTTTGGCTGCCTCAGTCAGAAGCTCCCAATTTAATTGGGGGGCACCAGGAACACCAGGGAAGTGGAAAAGGGAGAGACAGAGGAAGGAGAGAGGTCTGAGACTGCAACTCACAGGCAGAAATCATCAAACTGCAACCTCAGGAACTGCTAACGGAGTGTGTAATGTGTGTGTGTACATATATATATATGTGTGTGTGTGTGTATAGGTATATTTATATGTTTGTATATATATATATATTTACATATATATATGTTTTACAACTGACAATGCAGACCATGAAGTGGAAAAACAAAAATACTTGTTCATCTTTTACAAAACCCACCACAACAGTTATATTTTATCTGTCAGATTCACTTCTGTGAAGATATTGGACACGTAAAAAGTAGCTCAGGCTTGAAGTTCACTACAGCAGTCACAGAAAAATCCTTTTAGACAGGAAAGCAAATGCTTTTGGAAAGTACTGTGTTACCATAATATAAATAATGGAGCACAGGAACTCATTACACTGCATCTTGTGGATACCAGCCCTGAAAAAAATCCTTGGCTGCAGTACTTGTGGTGAATCCACTTTAATGCACTGCTTTCTAAAACTTGTATTAGCTGGAGGCTCAGTATCAGCAGGCAGTGATGAGCAGGAACCATGAAATGTGCTGCTGTCTGCATGGCTTTGGGCCCTGTTTTTTATTATAATGCCTGCACTGCTGTGTTTAGACACACTGTTGAGTATTTAAGGGATAATTTCCCTGGGAAAAGCAAGGAAGGCTGATGTCTGTGAGCATCCTACTGTAGGTAAATGTGATCTGCAGAGGGCAATGGTGCTCAAAAATGGCAACAGCTCTCCCAGATGACTTTGTTGACTCAGAGCGTGGCAAGAGGGGCAATAACTTGGGTGAATTTGTTGGGTCTCATTACAGGAAGTATTAGGATGGGTTTGTTGCCAGGGAAACCCCAAAGAGTTTCTTTAACTGGCTGTCATTCATAAATTAGGAGCCCCTCTCTGGGGCAGGAGGAAGGTTCTGTTGACAGAACTTTTTAAAACGCAAACAACAAGTGAAAAAAAGCAGAGCTGGGAATGAAGGATTCTTTGTGCAATAGATGTCTCATGGTTCATTTTGTTCATTTGTTGTATGTTCTGACTCTGCTAGAATTGCTTCTGTTGCACTGCTTCCATTTTGCTGGTGACCTGCTGTGCTCTTTTGAAAGTGGCAAACAGAACCCCTGGATCTGGAACATCCATGTGCTGCCAGGCTGGAGCTGTGATGAAACACACAAGGGATGTTTAGATGTTGTTACCTAACAGAAAAGCTGAAATTAGAACAACTGTGCTGTAACTCTCTGCAAGAAGGTTCAGATGAAAAAAAATAATGAGGTGTTTGATGCCCATGTAGGCAGCTGAGCTGATGGTGCTGAGCTCTGCCTTCTGTGATGGCACAATTTGCTCATAGCCAGGTTTGTAGGAGACAGCCTGGAAATCTCTCCATGTGTCCTTTGAGGTGTGCTTTCCTAGAATACATATTTTCTTTGGTGAGTTATTATTACCATGAGGAAATGTACCAGTTTTAACAGAACTGCTTCTCTAATGACATATGTCATGAGCTAGGATATTTTCCTAGGTTTATTTTTGATCCTGACACTTTCTATTTGAGATTCTAATTATATACATATTTATATATATATTTATTTTAATGTTTTTAATTAGTAAAAAACCTAACCCAAGTTATTGTTCAAGTAAACATCTAGAGTTTAAGTAACTTAACTATTGAAGAGACAGGAAAGGTAGAATTTAGGTGTTTTCTGTCTTTTTTTCTGTTCATAGTTATTTCTGGAATTTCCAATTCCTCAAACCTACAATAGGATTGTTTGTGTTAATGAGCACTAAAAGGCTGCATCTCTGTTCTGCACTCTGTGTCAAGATAATCTTGAGGAAGTTATGACTTTGATGGATAAATATTCCAGAGAAAAACAAAATTCAGTGTAAACTGTTTTCATGAGAACATATATCAGGTAACATTTGAAACCAATAAAATGCAGTTTCATCACAATTGTGCAGCTTTAAACAATTGAAATAAATGTTATAAATAAAACAAGTCATTCTAGGATGAAAATTTCATATTATACAATTCAGCCTGGCATTAATTCTACACATAGTAAGAACTACTTGGTCATCAGCAGTGTTTGGTCTCTGGATTTCTGTAACCATTATATAGTAGAGGATGCTGAGCACTGATTGAGTAACAAGAATCAGTTAAGATAAACACAAATTCGCAGCTTCTCAAGCCATGGAGTTCTTCCACAAACAAGATTCTAAACATTACCACCAATTCTTGCATGTCACCAGAACCTGCTGATGTTTGAGGAAGTTTTCCATTTGACAAGTTTTAGGACCATATTGCTAGAAAGGGCTTTGCTTTAATTATTGCAGGAATGAATTCTGAGCAGGTGAAGGAAATACTGGCTGCAATATGCAACTGGGAAATCAGAGAAAAATACTCTTTGTTTTTTAAGTACAGTGATCAGAGATTTGGCAGCTTTAAGTTGTGGTTGCTCTGCATGGCACTGTGGATCTCTGGTAAGAAATCCTTGGTGCTCCCCTTCCATCAGGTGTTGCTGCTGTCAGTGCTGCAGGGTGTTTTTTATGCAGCAATAATTTGCACCTCCAGAGTGGAACTGGGCAGGTGTAAAGAGAGGCTGGCCAGAAGGTGCCCACGGATATTTCTGATGACAGAAAGCAAAGGGAATTTTGTGCCTCAGCCTCCCAACACACAGGCTGAGGTGTGGGAGCATTTTTGACTACAAAGACAAGAAAAGTAAGAAAGTGTGGATAATTAAGAGGAATGGAAATGCCACAGAAAGAAACTCTCATAAAATGGCTGTAAACAAAGTTAAGCTTGAAATAAGAAGTTTGCCAAAATAATTAGGAATTTACTTGTTTCTATCCCTAATACTGATGAGGAATAGCACTGGGATCTGAAAGAAGGAGCTTTAGAGTGTTTGGAATTTGGAGTTAAAGGAATTGAGTTTTAGCTCATGTCATCATATCTAATGGACTTATAAACTTGTCGTGTTTCCAGTGGCCTTTTTTACCTTACTAACTGAAAATCTCAGTGGGGGTATTGAAGTAAAAGCTGTCCCAAATGCCCATCTCATGCTTTGCCAGCTGTCATTGTAATGTGGCAAAAGCTCCTCACCTTTTGCTCTCAGGAAAACAGCCTTGGCAAAGGCTGAATACAGCACAATATAGCAAGATTTTATGTCAGTTCCCTGCAAGCCTAATTCTGCCTTTCAAGAAAATCCAGGAGGCTGGCTTGGCTAACTTGCATCCTCAGAAGTGGGGGATGGAAAAGAATGACTTAAAAAAGTAAGGCTTTTTAAGTAGGCTTTTTAAAATATATATTTAAAGGGAAATTAATGTTTAAGACAGGAGCATTTCCTTTTGCCATTTAAAAGTAATTTTTAAATTCACTTGCCCATTTAAACAATGCAGGCTGAACAGGGTTATTGAGAATACGGGGATTTATCAAGCCTAAATAAGACAATTTTCCCTAGAACAGACCCTATGTAGATTAGGCAGCTGAGGAAGAGCGAGCCCACAAACAAACCCTCACACAATGTGATTTAGCATGAATACTGGGGTAGAGGGGGCTGAATGGTTTTTATCTTCGTGTGGCCTGTGGGGAACATTCAGTGTGAAGTATGGAGAGGACTTCTGTGGCTTCCATTGAAGCCATTCCTGAAGGTAAATCCCTGCATCCTCCTGAGCAGCTGTTCCTCAGGGATGCTCTGTCAGACTCTCAGCAGTTTCTGATGCAAAAGGCAATCATCTTGGTTGCCTAAAGCTCTGTACATACCATTAATATCCAATCACTAAGGAGTGAAAAAGCACTTATGCAGTGGGGTGAGATGCATTTTCACTGGCCACAAAGTGAGAAGTTTATAAAATTCCTTTTCTGCTGTGAAATCTCCTAATTGCTTGGATTTTACTGACTCTCCTAAAGAAAATGTAATAGTATTTAATTTAATTGGACTTTGGTTGCTACTGTAATTCAATCCATTTCAAGCATGTGAGCTCAACTTATTTTTAGCCAGCTTTCTTACTACATATTTGTAAGAAGATAACTAGCAGTGCTCACTAGAAATGTGTGTTAGAAAGAACTCAGCACAGCTCATGATTTCTGTCCATAAAGGTTTCATCCCCATGGTGTCAACAGCATGATTTTACTCACACCAGCAAAATGAATGTTGAATAAAATGGCAGATTTTGGATTTACAGGCTTTCCAGTGTTTCTTTCCAAGTCATATTGACCATGATTATAGGTAAGATGTGGCAGGGAGATTGTGCTTGTAGTCTGTCCTGGTTGGATGTGTACAGTTTGCTCATTTGGAGGGATTAGAATTCTGGGATTTAGAACTGTAGGGAGATCACTTGGATCATCTTTCTCAGGCTGAGTTTCTTAGAAACAAAGGCTTTGCCATGTCTGGTGACACAGACTATGAAACATTAACTTCCAGCCCTGCTGCAAATATCTGTACATATCAGAAATATGCTCTGAAATACAAATCCCTCATATTCTGAAACTGTTTGGTTCATACCCCCTGTATTTTGGTTTTTATTTCCCATCTACACCTCACGTAAAATCAATGTGACAGATGCTAGCACAGATCTGAGATTCATTAAAAAGCCATTAACTGTCCTAAAGGGATGTTTATAGATAGCAGCACTGTATATTTTGGGCTGTCAAAACAAATTGACCAAATGGCTTCTCTGTAACCACCCTGCAACCCACGGCAGGCTAATGACAAAATTCCATGCCTGGCATCCCTCTAAATCTAATGCAAGGAAGGGGCAGTGGAAGTGTCTGTGGGGATAATCAGATTGAGTCACAAATGAAACTTGTGATTCAGAGATCAGAGCAAATACCAATATCCCAGGGCATTTTTCATAGATTAATTTACCACTAATATTTTTTCTATAAATAGTGTTTTATATAAACAGTGTTATTGGACTTCCAGCTGCAGAGTTGGGAGTGGGCAGGCCTGAACAGGGAGCTTTCCCTCAGCTACATGTCTGTGAGTGACTCTGTGTTTCATCAGCCTTCCCCTTAAATCCCTTTTCCACTCATGTTGTGGTTTAAAGCTCAGCTATAAAATCTAACTACCCCTTGGCCAACTAAAGGTGTTGTGCTTTCTACTGAAACAGGAGTGTTGTAGGAATGCTGTGAGGAGCCCTGGGCTGCACACTCCTGTCTGAGTGCTGGAATGCAGATGGCCTTGCAGGCTCTGCCAGCACCAGGTGGATAAAGGAAATTATCCTGGCAGCACCCACTGCTTTTAACTCACTGAACTCTCTCACTTCAAAGATTTTGAAAAGTTATTTACCAGTGCAGTTGCTTTCCTTGCTGCTCTTCATGTCTGTTCTGCTGATGCCACAGCTGCATTATTAGCTTTTGGCCATGCTAGTTTAGCTTTAAATTACATCTTGCCCTTCAGGAATTAGGAGGAGGAATTGCATTCATTTAGGCAGTGCTTTGTTTCAAAAACCTAAACCTACTCTTCAAAATATTATCATATGCAATGAGACTGATCCCAGGGAGTCAATATTTTAAATGCACAAGGTCAGGCATGTCTTGGTTCTGCTTCCAGGCCATGTCTGACAGTCAGCTTTCAAATAATCTCCATTCTCTACCAATTAAAAGTAGACACTGCAGTGTTATGCCATGCAGGAGAATATAAAAGGAGATGTACAGGAATTTTTCAGACTTTACATAATGCAGTAATTCAGACAGTGCCTCTCACCCAGTGCTTTTCTGAACAGTTACAATGCTCTGGAGAATGCATTAATAGCAAGTTTGAAAGTCTCTATGTAGCTTTGCTTTCAGCCATCTGCTTTCCCTGAAGTTCCCCAAGTTCTGTTGCTAAGATATAAAATTTACTAAGATTTTGATGATTTGCCAAAGCTTTACTTTTTCTAAAATATTTAACTGCCATGGCAGTGAGAAAACAGCCAACCCATTCACAACAATCTTTACTTTGGACCTGTGATGCAGAGCTGTAATTACTGGGAAGAGCAGTGTTTTCCAGTGTGTGCAGAGTGGATCCTCAGGGACACAGTCCACTCAGCCCAGCAGGGACCCTGGAGGAGGCAGTGCCTGGACACCTTTATGTATCCCAAAATATTCTGAGAACAGGTAGGACACAAGATAATTAACCCTTGCCAGGCTTGTTACAGCCATTGCAGAATTTACTGCAAACCCTGGATAATCTGTGCTGTCCTGTGTCACTCCTATCTCCTTCAAACACAACTCCAGAGAAATGGAAAAACCTTCTCTGTGTCTGCTTCAACCTTAAAGTGGAAGCATCCTCTGATATAATCTTTGATGATCTGTCTGCTAAAGAAATATATGGTCAGTTTGATCTCAGGAATCTGGCCAGCTGCCCACTCAGCTGACACTGCTTGGGTGTCAGCTGGCTGCCTTTTATCAGTAAAGACTCGTAGGCGTGGGCCTAAAATCTAGTCTAAATTCCTAAGTGGATTTATATGAAATTCTACACATTTAGATGCCAGGCTCAGAGTAATTTTTCACATGTGAGCTTTCTGGTAAAATATTTACAGAATCCCAAAAAGCCCATTAGTTATATAGGATGAGTTGGTAATAGATAATGGGCTACTTGTAGAACACACACAGAATAAAGAAAGCCAAGATCCGTGTCTGGTGTGCTCATAGTGCTGAGTTGCTCTGTATCACAGTCAGAAAAGGGCTGCTCTTATAGTGCTTCAACTCAAAAACAGTCTGCTTAAAAGGAAGAAAAAGAAGAAAAAGAAAGGGAGGCATGGCTGTTCAACATCTGTTTGCTGTTTGTGAGACACAGAAAGCTTGAAGTGCTGTTCTGTTAAAATTATTTCTGTTGGTTCATTGGAGGGAGTAACTGAATTCCTTCATTTCTGGATCTCAAGGTGCCTGAGGCACATGGAGGACATGCCCATGGGCCAAAGTGCAGCTCCTATGGCTCACCAGGCTGTTCCTGTACCCTGTCAATGCAGGCACACAATTTAGGAGCTGCTGTATAATTTCTGGAATTTTGTTTTTCTGTTTCCTCTGATCTGAACACTCTCAAGGTCAGTAATAAATGTAACTTGGAAGTTCTTGGAAAAAGTATGTATTTTTGACTTTGAAACTTCGACTTGTAAATGCATTTCTTTCAAATAAAGGTGATTTTAAGTAATTCTCCTTGTGTGTTTCATTAGTGTGTCATCACTATGATACATTTTAATGTGAATATCACTGAATGAGAATTCCTGTCCACATCTTTATTTAGTAAAAATGTATTCTGCTAAGGAAAACTTGAACTTACACTCAAGATAAGCAAGGTCTGTCTGGATTCAGAGTTTGTGTGAGCTGAATTTTTGTAGTGGGCTTTGCCAGTGCAGGACTGTAACCCTGAGAATCTCAGGCAAGTGCTTACCGTGGAGGTGGATCAGGATACATGATGTTCACCTGAGAAAGTATATCCAGATAGGAGTCAAAATCACAGGCTGGGGGGAGCTCCTCGGTGCAGGTGGATCTCAGCTCAGCAGAGGAGCCGCCGTGGGAGAAACCATCTGGAGCTGCAAAACAGGAATTAAGACTGTTAATTAACATTTCTCTTCCGTGCTGGATCCTCTGTCACTCATTTGTAACACTGCCACCAAGCAGAAAAGAAACCCTTTCTGAGGTACAGCAGTTGTGGATATTTTGGAACAATCAGTTTTCACGGGATGTTCTTATTTCTTTAGGAGTAAATGAACCCCATGTGCAGATGAACTGTGGAGTTTCAGCTGTGGCACAGGGACTGTACCTTTAGTGCTGCCCTACAACACAGATGGAAGTTCCAAAGCTTTTCTTGGGCCTCAAAGGCTGAAAAGGAGTGGGTTCTACGTGGTGCAGCTTCAGATGTTTGTGGGGTACTGAAATTCCCAGCAGTTGCATCCGTGGGAAGTTTGTCCCTTCTGGGAGGGGTGTAAAAGGAGGGACAGGTGTTTAATTGCTGAGAAAATGCTGCTCTCAATAAACACTGACAAAAATGGGGAAAGCTGGAAAACAGCAAAGAAAAATCATCCTGCTGCCTGCTCCAGGGATTTCTTAATGCTTCCATGCAAGAGCTTCCCAGCTGCACAAATATTAAGAGTTTAGTGTTATTTTCTGTGTTGGAGAATAATTTGCGTGTGTGTGTCCATGTAGATAGTGTGGCACAATTTAGTTTAGGATTATTCTTTTGAATATCTCCCCAAATATGCTTTTCTTTTCCATTTCATAACATTTCATTTTTATATCTAACAAGGAGTTTGAAAATTTTCCTTTCTATTTTGGCCTGGCTCTAGGTTTTTTCAAGGAGATGAAATTATCAGAGTGGTAGATTAAAACACAGTGATTAAAGCTCATTGGTCACTATCTTATCATGCCAAAATACTGGGTCAAACAGTAGCTCCAGTTTGGGTTGTTTAACTATTTAATCCTCAATGTAGCTGCTGAAAATTAGGAAAATTGATATGACTGTAATAGTAAACATTAATTTTTCTGGATTTTGTTTTTATTTTCCCTCTGTAGGTTGCCATGGCAGTTTGCATTTCAATTCTTTTGGACTCTAAATTTTATTCCCAAAATGTAGCTGTTATTCACTTATCTGAATAAATATTGTTAGAAAAGCCAAAACGAAATTATTCCTTGCTCCAAGAGGACAAACTGATCCTAGAAGATTTGTTTAGTTTAGACATAAAAATTCCCAGTCCAAATAACTAAATGAAGTTCAATTGACTTCAACGGATACATAATTTACCTCAGTGAAAACAAGATTTAAGCTGATGCATTTTTATGTGGCTCACTCTTACTGGCTTTTCTATATAAATTAAAAAAAACCCTCAATGAAATGCACAGAACTGCACCCATAACAAACTGCAGGTAGAGGAGCCTGCTCACAGAGGACGTGGTTGTTGATGCTCCACCATTTATCATTTGAATTTTTACTGTCTGAAGAATTACATGGTAACTTTTAAAACTTAAAACTTTTAAGTTAAGTTAAAACTTAACTTTTTTTTCCTTAAATAGAAATAATCTTCTGTAATTTCCTTGACAAAGTGACTTCTTGTCAGCAAAGCCCAAAAGGGCTGAAAACACTGCTCCAAAATTAACTCCTTGATATTCCCAAATTATTGTCAAGGTTTTTTGTTATGTGTTGGTTTTGTTTAATGGGTTTTATTTTAGTTAGGGGGTAGGAATTGGCACCTTTTTGACTCTCTAATGATTATGACTGTCATGGTAATGACACCCATGTCATCAATGACACTATTAATGATGGTGACAGTTTAATGAGATTTGGGTGCCCCGTTGTTCTGTTTCCAGGCAGATACTCACTTCTGCACTCAAACAAACAGCATTTGCCCAGTGATTGTTGTAGGCTGCTGCACTCGGCTGAAATGAGAACAGCTCTGCCTTCATCGAGAAATAGAAATTACAGCAAATGATGCACCAAGGCTATAGGGGGATGTGAAAATGCAACAGAGAATTAATCTTACCCATACCGAGGGAAACAAGCTGTTCAGGAGCTGCTGTCAGCACCGGCCGGGTTCTGTGAACCATTATCTGTGTGGGAACCCAGTCCCAGCACAGAGCTGCCAAGCTGCCCTGACTATCCCATTATTTAATGTCATTCCCACCTGTGCCCGTGCCGGGTGTGCTCCGCCGGGCTCTCCCGGTGCTCCCTTACCGTCCGCAGCCTCCCGGCCCGGGTGCGGCTGGCCGATCCTGCCGTCCCTGCGCAGGCTGCCCACCACGATGGTGGCACAGGACAGGAAGAGCACCAGCCCGATGACCAGCCCTGCCACCAGCAGCGGGGACACCAGCAGGCTGCTGTCACCGCCGTGCTCCCCGCGGCTCGGGAAGGCGCCGGACGCGCTGCTCCGGTTCGCGGCAATTGCTGCGCAGAGACAGAGAGAGGAGAAATGTGTCACTTGTCACAGGGGCCCACAGGGCCTCAGCCACTGCACCGAGTCCTGCCCTGGGGGAAATCCCGGTGTTAGCCCGGTTCCTGGCGCTGCCGGAGCCGCCTGTTCCTGGGGAATACCAGGGCTAAACGATCCCAGCTCTGAGGGCTCCTTTCTGCCCAGAGCCCTTGCGCCTGAACCGAGCGATGCTGAAAGAACTGACGTGCACAAGGAGGGAAGGGGAAATTCCAAAAGTGAGATCCGAGAGGAACACAGGAATTGCCTCTTGTTAGGGGTGTAAGAAGGCTCCAAGGTTTTGCAGAAAAACTTTTGGGCAAGAATGAGCCACGGGAGCCTGCTTTTGTGGCACACGGCTTGCTTTGGTTTGCGAGGGGACTTGGCATCCCAAGAAACTGATTTGTAGTGCCGGAAGAGACTCATCCACAGAGGGATTGTTTGGTTGCAACCACTTTACTTTTTTGGTAAAAAAATTAAATCTTTAAATGTATTATTTGTGTTCAATAATAAATTTTCTTAAAGAAGAATAACTTCAGTAATTTATTGCCAAGTCAAACATCCTTTCAAGACAAGCCACAGAGACAGTGTCAAAAGTGAAACGATAATATTCCCTTAGAGAATCAACTAATAGCATGATTATACATGGGAATTAATTGCCCAGAGATGTATTTATGAGGGATTGCAGTGCTAATGGGGAGAACATAAGTAGAAGAAATGATGGGAAAAATGATTCAGGATTTTAGCAGATAGAATCCCCCTCTCACCACCCAAAAAAGAAAAAAAATCTCATTAGCTGCTCAGCATCAGTAAACCAAAATTTTATTGATGCAAAAAAAAAATTGCTGGAGATGCCATATACCAAACTTGGCTGTCAAATCTGGCCTGGATATATTTTTAATCTGGCTATGTGCCAGCTGAACAAATACAGAGTTTATGTCCTGATGAAATCAGGGATTACAAAATTTTCTCTTTTGAGTATTCTGTGGAGTGAGTATGTGTTTTAGGAGATGCAGTGCTGTTTACAAGGATAGATGTTATCAGAGAGTTCTCAGCAATGCTTGCTCTTTTCCTTTGGCAGACACCACTTGTTTTGCAGTCACAATAAGTTCAGAAAGAAGACAATGGCTCCAAGCCAGTGTAGGTTATCTTTGGCTGATGCTTGAGATTGAGACAGCCAACTAGAAACACAGGTGACATCAGGGGAATTAGCACCTAGTGGAGTATTGTTAATTTTCTGGAAGCCCTTGACTGCTGGCTGAGGATCTTTACAGGCATTTAGGACAGACAGCCAAGAAATGTGCTGAGCTTTTAGCAAGTATCTTGTGCCAAAAACCAAGACTGAATTTTCTGAGAATTAAATTGATGCTGTAGTGTTAAATCAAAGGTTATGGACTAGTGTCCTACTTAATACTCAGTGCAAAGAAGTTTTGGGTATGGGATATGTTTAGGGGGTAAGGCCCTTGTGCTAGAACTCAAATTCCCCAAACTTTACAAAATTTGAATTGTGTTTCTCATTTGTAGATTTTTTTTAGCTATCTCTGTTGGTAATGTGTCCAACAGACCCTCACTGGCTTTCCATGGTCCTGTTTTTCAGATTTTTGCAAATTCTGCCTTTGAGAGATGCAAATATCACAGCAGTGGCAGTTTAAATTCTGGCTGCAGGGATTAACACCTCAACTGGAAGTAGTGGCAGGTAATTTATTGGTATTTTTGGCTGACTTGCAAAGGTAAAAGAAGAATCAGCTTCGTTGTCAGCATGATGAGAACATGAGCCTGGGGTGTGAGGTTGCCCCACACTGTCAGCCTTGTGGCCATCAATTTAATGTCAAATAGTACTGAAATGGAACTGGTGATAAACTGCTGCCGAGGAGGGAGGAAGGAGGCTGCAGTGAGTGCTTTCAGATCTTTAAAAACTTGGGACAAATTTGGAATGATCCTCTAAACAGGAAGGGCCTGGCTAAGGATATTTATCTTTTATTTTTTTCCAGTTGTGGAAGCCAGCTGGAATATCCACACTCTGACTATTTGCGAGATTCCTGTGGTGCCACCCAGTGTGAGCTGATATTTGGATCTGTTTTGCTTTATAGAAGTTTAACAGTTTCAAGTGACTTCATACAGAAAAGACTCTCCTGCACTGGTATTGAGGTGGTGTGGTTCAGTTCAAGACACCCCATTTATCCTCCACATTCTCAGGGCTTCCTTGGCTGTCCCAAGTCCTGTCTGTTTTATCTATTGTTTCTCAACAGCATGAATATTTCTGGTTTTTTTATGCTTTTAATTTAACTGACCTCAGTCCCTCATATAGACAAGTTATAGTGCAATATTGCTTTTATTGGAAGGAATGAATGAGTCCCCTTAGCCCAGCTCCTAACACAAAATGTGCTTGATAAACTTCTCCTGTGGCACCACTTTCAGTCTGACACTGTGAGTCTGATCCTCCAGACTTTACTACTGACTTACTACTGTGACAAACAACAGCAGAATGAGATGCTGTGTTGACATAAATTCTTTGGGTTTGAATTTTGGGGGGGTAAAAAGAGATGTATTGCTTTTGGCAAAAAAAACACATCATAAATTTTCTCCTCTTATCCAAAACCATCTTCTTTTGATAAACTGTGCATTTCTCCATATAAAAATGCTATGGTTTTTCTTTCACAATAGAAGTATCTGCAAATATATGTGAAGCCCATAAATACAACACCACAAACTAGTGGTAAGACTTTTGTTTTGAGGTAAATTGTATCCTTTCCCATGAAACTCCAAATTATAAACAATACATACATAAATATGAATGTTTTGTATCTAATCCTCTAAATATGAACTATGTTAGATGTACACACCATGGCTTTTATCCACAATGGGAGCTGTGTAAGTAACAAGAAAAAGCAGAACTGGCACAGGGCTGGCAGAACACTGACTTCAGAGTGAGCACCAGTGCAAAATTGCCTGGACTGTCCATTCAGTGTCAGACAATAAATTAGCATTTTGAAAAATACCTTAAATACACAATATATTACTTTACTCAGTCCTCCTGCATCTCAACAGAGCAATTGGAAAGTAACTGAGGGAGGTGTAGGACAGCCTGACTTTTTGGGTGCATATTGTTCCTTCTCACTCCTGCTTTGTCTTTGAAGGGACAGTTACCCCTCTCTAACTTGGCCAGAAGTAATGGGGAAGTTTCAGCTAGGTCAGAACCTGGCAGGGTGAAATTCCTGGTGTGCAGATGTGTCCTGGGAGCTTGGCTCACCCAACATGCAGCCCTTTAGTAGGAGTGGCTTCTCCCTTCCTCAGTGCCTTTCACTGCTTGTACCTCAGAGCAGAGAGAAGGGAATCACCTCACACAAATGAGTCTCTTCTCTCCACACTAAGTTGAGTTTGGTGGTGGTGGGGGGTCTTGTTCTGTTTCCTTTTGTCCTGAAAGCACATCAGCTCTAGTGAGGCTGCAATGGCCTCCAGAACTGATGGGCTTTGAGATGATTTTAGAGCTGGATTCTGCTAAGATAACCAAATCTCTTCCCCTGCTTTCCAATGTATCATCTTAATAAAGATGATAATTCATGTTATGACTGGTGGAGAGGATGAGACATGGAGTGGTTTTGTTTCTCAGGCTGAAAAGTGCATGACCAGCTCCTGAAGGAGTGCTGATGTGTTGTTCTGGAAAGAGTTTGTGTCTAGAATTATCCACTCCTTCATCCCTGCCAGCCTGGGATTCTCCTTCCTGAAGGCAGGGTGGGCTTGCTGCTGACTTGCTGAGCTAGAGCTGAAGCCCATGGACAGAACAGGAGAATTTCTTGTATCCCTGGGTCAGTAAAACTGTTTGGGATGGTGATCCAGCACCTCCCAGCACCCTTAAATGCACTGCATTAACACAGGGTACAGGGCTGGGAAGGAGCAGTGGGAAGGTCAGTTTAGGATGGCGCACAGCACCCTTTGTCATCCTTCTGTCTTCAAATAATTGCAGCAAAGCATCTCCAACACCAAATCAAGCTAAAGCACGTTTCTGATACCCTTACTTCCTCAGTCCCTTGGATTATGCAGTCTCTTTATCCAGGGAAGGTGAGTGACAGATGTCAGGGAGGAGCTGAGATCACTCTAAGTCAGTGCAATGATCCAAGATTTTGTTGATCCTGCCTTCATGAACAGTTCCTGTTTGGAGATGGTTTAGTCTGGCCAAGAGTGACCAGTTGCACCCTGTCCTTGCTGCTGCCCTGGGAAATAAATCTCTGGAAATCAGCAGAAACTGCACTGCTTGTTTCAGTGCAGGAAAGAAGTAAGGGNAAAAAAAAAAAAAAAAAGCTGGGAAAGGGTTTAGATCAGAAGAGCATCCCTGCAGCCAGGGAGAGAGGGATGTCACTCAGTCACTGAATACAAGGGCCCACAGGAGCTGAACCTGAAATTAACTAAAAAGAAATGTCTCTGTTGGATTCAAAGCTATTCCATTGGATCCTGAGGAAGGCTGAAACTTCACTGAGGCTTGATAAACACCAGGGTGTCATCTGCTTATGGGAAAGCAACGAGGATGCTCAGAATAGGGCAGGCTATTTGTCCTTTTGTATTTCTCTTATTCTCTTGTAGAAAAGTTGAGAAATGAGTGGATGACCAGAACAGTCTGGGAAATGCCCTCTCTATAAAGCAGTTTTACACCAGTCAGACAAATAGTATAGGAAAAGGAATTTGCAGTTCAGGAGGCCCAGGAGCATGTTTGGTTCTCTCAAACACAGTTCTGTTCTTCAGGCTTTTCTGCTTTCCACACAGAAAACTAAACTGCCTCTTAAGCTACAATGGATGTTCAATAATAACTCTATAGGGAGTCCTTCAAACTTTTTCCTCTTATCTTCTTATCTGCTGGAATTGGCACTTAGTTATTTGACAAAGTCAATGAATAAATAAATTTTTCCTGTCAGTTGCTGCACCCAATGACATTTTAACAGTTCCCAAAGCAGATGATTTTCATTATTATTTCTAAATTTGAGGTAAATCTTCCTCTACAAATGGTTAACTAATCTTGCCTGTTCATTGCTGCTGTGGGAGACACCTCATCACAATCCAAGCCCACACGACTGCCATTAACCAGGCAGGACCTGGGAATTCAGATTCAGTTTGTCTGCAGCTCTCTGCAGTTCAAAGACTCTTTGAACTTTATTATTGCACATATATGTCCTAATCAGAATTAAAATTTTTCACTGATTAATAGTAAAAAATGAAAGCCTTATTCAGACCTGGGACTGTGCTAGGGATGGCTCAGTTTTATCCAGCTGAAAGCAAATGTGGGCCATCCTTCCAGGTACAAAAGCTGCCCATGACCTTCAGGAGCTCCTCCAAGGCAGGGAGGGTGGCCTCTCCCTGAGATAACAAACTGCCTTTTCATCCTGTCCTATGCCTATCAGATAATGACTTTCTCTCTTCTTGCATTGACATCCTTATTATAGAGCCAGAATTAGGAAGATTGGATCACCAGCAGCCTGCAAATTGAGAATGTCAGAAGCAAAGAGAATGTGGCTGCAGAAGGGCTCAGGAAATAAATCTTTTCAGCTGCTGTGGCTTTAGGGTATTATGTTGATGTCACAGCAACTTGTATAGGTGCTGTTTCAAATTAACAGGAAAAATCTTCCAATTTTCAGACCCATGGTCGCTTTTATCAACATGATAAATACCACTGCAGGGAAACAAATCACTCTGCAAGTATAACAGCTCTCTTCCTGATGGGCAAGGAATATTTTTCTCCTATTTTCTCATATTCAAACAACTTGGAACTAATATACTTTTATAAGCAGAACCCAAAGCTATTACTTTTCTCAGAAACTCTCTATTGGGGCTTGGAAATAGGTATGATGAGAATTCTCTTTTATCCATTAAAGTTACCTTCATAAGCTCAGATCCAACCTAGCTTGGTAGTGACTTGAATAAGGCAAACCCTGTAATTTTGGGTTTTTTTATTGTGAGAAACTCTGTTTTTTTCTGGCACACAACTTTCTCAAATAGAAATTTGGAAAAATGTTGCAATATAGTAATATTTCTTAAGGTTTGAAAAAATATAGTGGGCAAATTATTTTGTATTTTACCTTATCAGTCTGCTTGAACTGTGATCTGGATGTCTCATGTCTTGTCTTTAGGAGGCTGAGCTCTGTCTGAACTGTATCTAATGTAACCTAAAGAGGGCAGGTGGCAGCTCATGGGACATGGAGCCCAGGTAGTAAACATAATCTATATTGGGGCAACAAAAAACCAACCCCAAACCAAAAATCCAAACCCTTCCACAGAGAAGTTCCTTTCCTTACAAACCTCTCAACCTCCACAGAGAAAATGGAAATGAATGGTGAAATTCTTGCCAGCTCAAATAGTCACAACTGGTGAAAACATGACTTGTGCACTACATGCATTTGTGACTCTCCAAATCAGTTATTCCCTTCTGATCACTATTAAACTGGCTCACATTTATGACTTTTTAAATGATGGAGTTTTGTATTTTCCTGGTGTTCCAATGAATTGTTCCCCTGGCTCTATTAGTCATCTTTAGCAATCCTTACCCTGCTCACAGGGTTCAAAGCTCTATAATGAAGATCTACCTGCAACTAAATGTTGAGGCTGAACTGAGCTTCAGGAATCAGATCCACCTTCTGTACATACCCCCAGCAC
Source organism: Irena cyanogastra (assembly GCA_013397155.1). NCBI lineage: Eukaryota > Metazoa > Chordata > Aves > Passeriformes > Irenidae > Irena > Irena cyanogastra. The sequence goes on along the minus strand of VWZV01009273.1, from coordinate 402,796 downwards.
TCCTCCTCCAGTGCTTGTGTCCTTGTGCTGCTTCTTATTTAGGGCTTTTCTTATCAAAATTAATCCCATTTCTTTTTCCAGCTTCCTTGCCAGTCTTCAGTAGGAGTAATCTACTAAAAGCACATAGAAGAATGACTGATTTTACTGCTTAGAAAATAATGATGACTGAAATACTGATCCGGGGAGTTCTGAGATAGAAACCTGTTAACAAATGCTGGGATCCCAGATCTTCCTTCAGGAGGTGGTATCACATGTGATCTATCTTGGCCTTTCTTTCAAGGTGACATGAATTTTTAAAAATAATTAAAATGGTTTGCAGTGGTGTTCTGCACTCTCACATGAGTTATGGTGATGGTGTTGCAGAGTACACAAAGCCTCTAGTGTGATTTACGTCATCATTTGTATCTGTGTCTGTGTCTATATATGTGAAAGCTCCAGCAGTATCTGCCTGCATAAATCAAGGGGTGTTCTCATACCATTAAGAAATTATTTAATCCTTCAGATTTCATCTGAACAGGACTAGGATGTCTGCTTAGACAGATGCAGGGATGTCAACAGTGGCAAGTCAGGTATTGATTCTGGAGACAATTTCTATCACTTGGGTTCTTTGTTGCTAAAGGAGCCACTGAAATACAAGGACACTGAAAGACCTGTGGAAGTTAAACACTCAAATACTACTGTTCAGAAGGCTGGGGGGGAAATCTCTAATGCTACTGTAGGACAGCCATTTGGTGCAAGGATTGGGAGTGTACTGGGAGTGCAGGACTGGCCACATGGCCCAGGACCGTTCCCTGGGTGTGTCGGGAGTGTTTGATGCACACCCTCCACTGTGCCCTGTGTGTGTCCAGCAGGGCTGAGCCAGGCTGGCAGGGCAGGGGAGATCACCCTGAGGGGCTGGGGAAGCTGGCAGGCTGGGGGTTTCTCTGGGGCAGCAGAATGTGCTGCTGCCCTGCACACAGAGCTCCTGTTACAGGCTCCACACAGCTCTTTCCTCTAAATAGTGTAATGATGGTTGCTCTTCATTTGAGGTGGCAGGGGAAAGACTTTAAAACCAACCAAAAACTCCCCCTAAGTCAAATGTAGCCTTTAGGAAAGGACATTTATTCACCTTCAATATAAACTGCAGTGTGTATATGTGAATATTTGAAACAGAAAGTGCAGTTCCCACTTCAGCGCCTGTTTCAGCAGAGAGTTACCACAAACATCTGCATCAGCTCCAGGTGTGCTGGAAATCAGAAGGGCTCTGAGCTGTCCCCAGAGGGAAGGCAAGAAGAGAAAGATTGAGGTTTACAGATGCCCAAGAATCAGCTGTGCGTGCTGCACCAATTCCTCTCCAGGCAGCTGACAGACCAGGCTGTAGGTATTCCAAACTGTTCTTAAAGGGAAGCTGTTCATAGCTCTCAAAGAGGATTTAAACAAAAGGAACAGGAATTGCAGTGTGCATTGTTCTGCATTGCCACCCAGTGAGACTGAGGGAGAGTCATAATTGAGGGATGCAGAGTCAGGCTGGAGCAAGAACTTGGACTTTGCTGTGAGCACACTGTTCTGGAGATTATATTCAATTTAAATAATTATACATTATGGGAAAGTTGATTAAGTTTTGACTTCAAAGGATTTATAAATCCCTTTGTAATGAATGGTGCTGCACATAGATGAGCACCCTGTGAGGCCCTCAGAGCACCCTGGACAATGCCTTAACCTGGAACACTGGCTGGGTTTTGTGGCCTTTTGAACAAAAGGGACCAGAAAATCATTCAGTCCCAGAAAATAAGTGTGCCCAGCAGGGGTGCTTCTAATAAAATTATCTAAATAAAAGCTCTTGTAGGGACAGTGCCTGGAAATATCCAGGGATACCACCCAGCTCCCACCTTCTTGAAGTTCAGTCTGTGTTAAAGGTCACTAACTATTGCTGCTTTCTATTAATACTCACAGTGGAAATGTGTCTGTTAAATTGTTCCCATTTATCCACTGGAAAAAAAATAGAGAATTTTTGAACAAAGCTATGGGATTCTTGGTAGAGAAACTGGTATCTAGGCTGATCTTCTATGCCCTTCCAAGTGTGTGGGCAGATACATGGAGAAATGAACAACTTTGTAATAGAAAAGGACATAATTTCTGTCCCTGTTGTCCTGATCACACATGATTGCAAAGGGATTTTAATCCACATGCTTGCTAATTGCAAGGGCTTTTACACTGTAGATTAAAAATTTGAAAAAAATCACAAAAAATATGGAACCCCTTCTTCCGTTTCCTCTCATCAGCCTTAATTATTCATTTTAACTCCGTGCTGCAGATCAGGGCTACCTTGTTAGGTGCTTAATGAGGCTGAGAGGACCCACATGGTGTGGCCAGTTAAGGAGTTCTATCCAAATTATCTAAACATTCTTCTTCCCTATGTGAAGGCAATCTTGCATTACAGGAGAATCAGAATGTCCTTCAGTATGAGGGCAATCTAAAGAGTTTGCATCAGGAGATTGATAAACTCCATGTCAAAGAGATTGATAAACTTAGATTTGTAAATTGTATTCTCCAGCTCTTAGGGTGACTCAGAGTTGCTGGACACACTGCTCTTCAGTTCTGGTGGGAATGGATGAACCTCTTCAGTTTCTGGTGCACAAATAATCAGATTGAGACATTCAGAGTAAAAACAAGCTGAAATTTTCTATTCTTTGTATTAGTAGACAAAGATTTTTTTTTTGTGAAGAAACTGACAGCATGAAAATAGCTCATATTTTATAGGACACTGTAGAAACACAGGTGTGTGAGTTGCAGAAAAGGGAGTGCTGTTCTGAAAAAGGCTTGTTCATGGAAGTGATGGAGCACTGAAAGGAATAGAAGGGAGGAAATGGTGCTCCAGGGTCACCAGAGCACTGTCAAAGCCATGCACAGCACAGAGGGATATGTGCTCTCCTGGACACTCTGCAGAATGACCTTACAGGGAAAGGCTCGGGGAAAATCCCATCCAGCACTGGAGTCCCAGGGCTCTGAACACAGCAAGGACCTGGCCCTGTGCAAAGGTGCCGTGGCTCCTGGAGGGACCAAGAACAACTCCCTGAGCAGGAATTCACTTCAGCCCAGCCATCTCAGAGGGCCCTGAGCAGAGGCTGGTGGGAATGGCTGAAACCCCAGGCCTCCAGCAGGTCACCAGTGAGGGAGAGTTGGCTGAATGGGAGAGCCACGGGATGCTGAGATGCTGTGGAGCCTCGAACCTCAGCTGCCTAAAGCACGAGCAGTGCAAGGACAGCTTGCTGAGGCTGCAGCAAACATCAGTCTAGAAAAGGTGGCTGCTTTCTCTTCTCTTGTGCTTTAATGTCGGCAGGGACTCCCTGTAGGTATTGTGACTGGGAAGTGAAATAGTAAAACAGCTGAGATGAGCCTCATCAGTTATTAGAAAGCTGACAGTCAGTGTGCATCTGCTGTGGAGAAGGTGTAAATTTAGGATGACCTGTTGCCTCAAAACAATGTTTAAATCTGTGTTACCTCTGAGAAGTAGCTGTTCACCTGCTCCTTCAAAGTTATAAACCCATGACTTCACAGTATAAATATAACTGTACTGGCAAAATGCCCTGTTAGAATGGCAATGGGAAGTGGATTCTTTTTCATTGTTTCAGTTATTTTTTTAAAAAATCCAAAGTGCCGACTGTCCTGAAGCTTGAGGAAAACCATGAGAATGGGAAAGGCTTGAAATCTCTTTATGTATCAAACAGTTCCTTCAACTTCTCATTCTTGACTTGCGCATCACAAGGTTCTTTCGAGGGGTCCCAGTGAGGGTGGTGGTGGTGCCTTTAAACTGTGCTACAGAGATGTGGGCCCCTGCCCTGGGGAAGGGAGGGTCCTGCCTGGCACTGCAAGCTGGAACAGCAGTGTGTTTTGGAGGCAGGTGTTGATGGTCTGATGCCTTCTCTGGGTCGGGTTTTGGCTGTTTCTGTGTGGTTTTGGTTTCTGTTCGTTGGGCTTGGTGTGTTTTAAGCCTTTTAGCTGCTGAAGATGAAGGACAGACTGCAATGCTTGGCCAAGGAAGGTATGAACTCTCTGCAACAACAAAATCCTGTCTGAACACCTCCTGCCTTCTGGATGGCTCCTGCATGGGTACCAATTGGAGAAATGTGCTAGGAATGTTAACAAGGCTGATCACTGTTTTATGGGGCTACATCTACAGCTTTAGGAAGTTCAGCCAATGCATGCTGACCTGCTGCAATTTATTCTGAACAGCACCTGGAGCAGGGACTTTCACAGTGATGTCGCTTGTGCTGACAGCACGAGACAGGAAATACCCTGCTGTTTGGATTATTACAATAATTGATGGATTCATACTGTGCCATTTATTAATACTATCCTGTTAAGTCCTTCTGGGAATGAGATCACAGATTTTTCTAAGTAGCAGCTGCTGCAGAGTTTCCTGAAACCCCAGATTTCTGGGCTGGGCCAAGGCAGGAAGGGCTGAGAATACAAACAGATGCCTGGCTGCACCAATATGGGCTAAAATAGCTGAGCCTGCAGCCTTGAGAAGGTGTGGGCAGCCTCGGTGACTCAGGGAGTGCTGAAGGTGTTCAGTGAGCCCTGTGCTTCAGAAAGGGAGCTCACTGCTCCTGCTCCCCTCCTTGGAGATAAACCCTGCCTGCAGAGAGGCTGGAGACAGCCCAACAAGGTGTGTCTTTATTCCCCATGTTGCCCTTTATCAGTGTTTGATCACCCAAAGGCTCTGCGAAGAGAACCATGCATGTGTCACCCCTAGAAAATCTCTGTGCCTGAGAAAAAAAGGAATGAACAATGACTGATGCATTCATTTACATCTGTCAAGGTGATTACTGACTGAATTATGGTTCTATTTCCTCTGATTAATTTAGCACAAGATTCCTTATTTTATTCTTTCCCTGCCCACGGGGTGGATACCCCTGATGAAGCACAGGCTCCCTGGAATGTTTTTTGCAATATTAGTCTCTCTCCAAACAGGTCCTCCTCACCAGCAGCTCCTGAGTTGTTGCAGGAGGAACCAATACAGTGTCTGGCCAAATTACCTGCTGCATGGGCTGGTATCTGCTCATGTCTCACTTACTCCCAGAGATGAAATTAGAAAGCAGCTCCCACTTCACTGAGGAAGGATTCCAAAGGAGCAGGATGTCCCCAGGATGAGCTGAGGGAATGCTGGTCCTGGGGCAGGCAGTGTAGGTGCAGAATGATCATAGGATGAGACCAGATTAATTACTCATCTATGCAGGCATCTCTAAGTTAGGAACATATCTTTAATCATTATTTGCCATCTTATTTAATTAGATTTGAATTATAATTTTTGGTTATGGTTACTTTTTTTCAGTGAAGTTTTAATCTTTCTTGAAATTTTGGAGAATTGTTTTTGTTTTTAGTAGTATTATCTTTTCCCTAAACTTTAAAAGCAACTTTAAGCAGAGAAATCTAATTTAAAGGTTTTATTTACTCTATAAACACTGTCCTTTGGGTTCTGACTCAAGATAATTTAATATGAGCACATCAAACTCATCTCTGTCTCCTACAAATGTTTATAGATCTATATTATCACAAATAGTTGCTGTGCTATGATCCCAAATCAAGATTAATACAAAATCAGTTTGCCTAATGTCGGCCTTATTTTGCCTTTAATGAAGAGCTCTTTTAATTCTTGTTGGCAATTTCTACTGATAAAATTAAGGGTTTTTTTTCCACTGTGACTTAGCAGAATGCAGCAGGATTTTCAAGTTTCCATAACATGGTAGGAGAGATGCTGACTTCAAGGCTTGTTTTATTTCTGTTTGCTGGATGCCAGTTTGCCTGTGAGTCAGGGAGAGGGCTGCTGGCCCAGCCCTTCCCTCTGCCAGGACAAAACATCCTGGAGGAGTGTGCTGGGAGCAGAGGTGTCCCCACAGAGCTGTGGGGCTGCAGGTGCCCCTTTTCCTGAGGAACATGAAGCAGAGCACTGTGGTTTCCTGTACAACCAGTCACATGGCTTTTGCTGGGCTCCAGCAGGAAAATCTGTGGGTTTGTGTTGTGTCAGCTCCCCTGTTCAACAGCTCTCCACACAGCAGGAGGAGGTGGCCCTTGCTGGGCTGCACTAAAGGAATTTATCACCTACAGAGCCAACAGAGCTTCTTCTGTCCCAGCAGAACAGAGGATATGCCAGGGCATCCAAGTGCTCTCTGCCTTTTCAGAAGGAAGGGATGGCATCAGTGCCCAGGAGCAGCAGCACCAGCCCACACCAGATCCACAAGGATGCTTAGCTCATGAGACAAGGCAGGTGCTCAAGCACCAAACAATAACTTAAATGTACAGGATTTTAGCACATGGAGACTTTTTTTGGCTTGTTCACTCCTGAAATCCCACGCTGGCCTCTGTTAGGACGCAGTGTGGTGGGGACAGGCTGATGAGCAGGCGCTGGCAGGGCTGCAGGGACAGTGGGACACTGGTGGCACCATGAACCACACCCTCACTTGTGTGAGTGGGGCTCTGACTGGAGGCATTTCTGAGGGATTGTCCTTTTGGCTGGTGACTTAACTCTGCCTTTCCCTGGATTCCCTTGTGATTTAATTCAAACCCCAGTGGCCCTTTCTGTGTCATATGATCTCTGTGATGCTCTGTGTTCAGTCACATCCTATTCCTGCCCATTTTTCCTGCACTTGCTGTGACCTGGGAAGAGGGATGAATTACCAGCACGCTGTTTCCTTAAGCTGAGCAATTACTTTGAATGAATATTGCATGGGTTATGTGAAGATACAAAGTGGGAATAAAGAAACTTGCTATGGAAACAGGTTCTTTTTTTCACTTTTCTTTTTTGATGTTTTCATCTTTTCTGCAGTGGGGATTACTGTGTTATTTATTCTTTATGGTGAAAATATGTCAGTTATATCTGTTAGTTTTTAAATATTTTTCCTTATATTCCTTAAAAAGTGAGAAATGTAAATGACATTCCTGTACCATCTTTGGGTGTTTTGTTTTTATTCTGATGATGTCTCCTTTCTCCAGGCAACAAAAATTAAGATGTTGCATTATGCCCATCTCATTAATGCATTATTTTTGGATGAACTGTCTGTCTTCCTTTGTTAGCTCATGTTCCACAGAGTATTTCCAGAATGGGGGTTCTGTCGAACTTTGCAAAGCCCTGCTGCCTACTGTCTCCAGTGTGGTATTTAGAGCAAGAAAACTTTCAAAGCCCAACAGAAGCTTGAGGATTGACCTCTCTGTATTTTATTGACATGATTAATCTTATCTTTTCATTGACTGATCTCTGTGTTTCTGCACCAGTTATTCACTTCTACGTGTTTCTGCTGTGCTGTATAGAACATTCCCAGTACTGAGAACCAGGAATCCTTCAGCAAAGCATGTGTGCAAAAGAGCCACCTGAGAAGCTTGGGGATCCACACTTCATCCTCTTGGTATTAAACAAGTTATAAAACAAGAAGGAGAAATGCATCTCTGCACTGCTGACACTGAGCCAGCAGTTTCAGTCTGAGAGGAAAAGAGAGAACAGTGATATTCATAATCCAGTACTAAATGCAAATAAGTTCTGTGTCTCTTTCTTCGGGAGATCGCTTTCCTGAGTCACCAGGGTTCATTTACATTCGGGTGACATCTACAAGAATTTTGCCAACACAGCTTATTACTGCAAACATTGTGTCAGTTCTGGCATTTCTCTTTGCTGGAGAATCCCCAGAATGGCTCTGTTTGTTCCTGGTGGCAGACTTGCAGTCACACGGGGAGCGGTGCCAGCCTCAGCCGCGCCTGCATCCCGCCGAGCTCCATTCCCTGAGTTCTGCTTCCACAGCCCTTCGTGGCCAGGTTTGGAGCAGAAGCCTTTCCCAAAGCCTGGATCAGCACCGGGATCTGGCTCCTGGAGCAGCCACGGGAAGGTCCCAGGCCTTTTTCTGAAGCAGAGGCATGAACATGTCACCACAATGGGGTCATAGAGCTCCCTGTGTGCACCAGGCAGCTCCAACTGAATTCCAACAGGAATTCAGATTAATCCAGCACTCCCCGGGCCAGACAACTGAATCCATGGAAAAGAAAGGTTGTTTTTATCCCTGTAGCTGCACTGAAAGGATGCTTAATTCCCAGACCCCTTCTCCAGTCTAACTCCCAAGTGTGTGTGACAAATGCGGGGAAGGAGTCGGTGCCAGGAGTGTTATCCGAGTTATATCCTCAACTCTTTGGTCTTCCTTTCCCATCCCCTGCTTTGTGCACTTCCCTGCCTATCCCCACGCAGAAAGACTGAGGCAGTTGCTTCCACTTCCCTCCCAGACAGGGCATCCTCAGGCTTTCTTTCATTTATAAACATCATTTACAGGTTCTGTGAATTGCTCTTGTTAATGGGAGTCACCAGTGATGCTTAGTAAGAGATACCAGAATATTCTCTTGTCTACCACTCCATACACTTTTCTCCTGCCCTGTTTGCGTATTCATATATCACTATATATAATATGCATTTATTTGTCACTCCCCTCTGGAGAACAAAGCCTGGCAGCTACAAACACTTCTCTTGCAATGCAATGATATGAATAAGCCTCTTCTGGAAGCCATTTAGATGAAACCAGCCACATTATTTCAGTTATGACTCAAGGCAGATTTGAATTTAGGATTTCAATGAGGTGTTATGTCCCCTGGCCCTGCTGGCTGTTTTCTATTAACTCTCTTCACTCTGTATTTTTCATCTTATTCTCAGTTCTACAGCATATATAGTGTTTTCCACTAACTCGTATTTCGTAAAGATAATGTGCCAAAAACTGGAGTCTGCTATTTTTTATAAAGGAACTGAAGCTGGGCCTCAGTTCAGGAAGGTGCTTACGTGCATACTTTGTGCTCTGTAAATGCATCCTTGATTTTATTCTTACAAAATTTTCCAATTCAGGAGGCACTGAGATTCATGTTCTAAAACTGTCATCGTTCCACCCCTTTAGATTGTGGGAGAGGGTTTTGCCTTGCTGATGGGCTTGTCTTGTTTTCAAAGTCTGTATTATAGAAGTGTTAAAATCCAAATTACCAGAATGCTGGAAAGTGCTTTTGCTCAAATTCATAGATTCATATAACAGATGAAGGAAAAGGCAGAGCAAGGTAAGTCCTTTAACAAGAACAGTTTCTTGGCTCTGAGGGTTTATGGAGCAGCCTTTACTGGCTGCCTTGACAGAAACTTTTAAACTTTGGCTTCTCCCCTGAGAAAGGGCAGCCATTCAGAGAAATACGTTAATATATTTCAAAATGTAACAATACTACTGATAATTTCTCACTATGAAACAGAACTGGTCATTCTTTATATCCTGTCAGATATTCACTGTGGTTAAATCTATCTTGAAAATGGCTGTATTTAGCAGAACTGAGCATTTTCTAAATTCATGGGGCAAGGGGAATCAATGCCTGTCCCATGTCTGGAGGAGCTGCCACAGCAATCTTTGCTTGTCCCTGCTCCTCCTCCCGTGTAAAGGCTCCTGGTTTCCCTCAGCCATTGTCAGTGGGGAGGCAAAGGGGCCACAGCCCTGCAGGTCTGTCTCTCTTGTTCCTGTGGGCCAGAACTCTTTGCTCAGTTGTTATTCCTAAGCCCTCTGCTCCTTTTAGCCTCTGAAAAGATAAGCTGTCAAATTAGAGATGCAAAACCAGATAAAAGTTCTGCTCTGATTAACAGCTACTCAAGGGCTATTGTGATTATGTCCTTTGTTCATTTCAGCTTACAGAAGTTGGTAGTGTGTCAGTGGGATTTTCTGTATCAGGCAAGATCAACAAATACTGACCCTCAGCAGGCAGTAAAATGCTCATTAAATAAAACCCAGCGCCAGCAAATAAAAGAGGAAGAATATGCTGAATAAACATGACTACTGGAAAAAGCAGTCTTCCAAAGAATCCTTAGGATAAATGAAAGTTGTAAAAGAAGAGGATATTGTTGTCATTAGTGTTGATAATCCAGACTAAAGTAATCTGGGAAATTTATAACCAGCCCAGCAGCAGGATTTTTGTAGGCAACAGGCATTTTGCTGTGGCAGGGAAACAGTAGATGGTGATTTCCACAGCAATCTAGACTCTCCTACTACACACTGATAAATATTGTGAATGCTCCAAAGAACTGAAACCTGTCTGGAGGTCACAGCCTGTGACTACGCAAGTGAAGAAGAAACAAGAGTTACAAGTAGCAGAGAATTCAGAATTTAACTGCCGGGCAAAGACTGCTTAAACTATCAGCACAACAACCAATGTCATACCTTAAGAATCCTGAATTAGTCAGAGTGATCATAAGAACTGTTTGATTAAGTTGCCCCCAAACTGGATGCTAATTGTGTTGTTTTTTACTTTCCGCCGTCCCTGTATATTTTTCTTTGGGATGTCTAAGTATTTTTCTTAATAGAGAAGATTTTATAATAAAGGTATTCCTGAATATAGGGAATATAATTTTGTTGCTTCATAGAAGTGCTAGGGTACTATGATATAGCAATTTGCCAAGCTGACAAGTACAGTTACATTCATTTGCTGAGCGAAGAAGTGAAGTTAAAGGAAGCTGAAACGACTTCTCAGAAGGAAATTGGTCAGCGTGGGGCAGTCTGGGCCTCTTGAGCTGGGAATCTTTCCTGTCAGTGCCTCTGATAACCCTTCCATTTGTGTTTCCTTCAGTGGTTCCTTAAAACCAGGCTTCCCCATCTCTTTCAGTGGTGTGTGACAGTATCCCGCAGATTAAGAGCAAATATTCCCCCACTGCTGGAACTTCACTTTGGAGCTTGTTTCAGGAATTTCTTGCTCTCCCATTTGGACAGCAAGAAGAGCCTGGATGCCCCTGCAGGGAGGTTGAACCTCTCTGAAATGCCCCTCCTGAGTACCTGCCTGTCTCTGACAATCTGGAGAGGGTCTGTGTGCCTTCCCTGGAACTGCTGGCAAGGACTGGGAGAAGCCTTGGTACAAATTTGCAAGAAAGGGCATGCAATGAAATGAGTGGAAACAAAGAATGCAGTCATTAGGTTAATATTTAATATTTTCAGTATTTAATATTTCAAGTTTTTCTGTGCTTATGCAATAGATGTTTAGCTAACAGTACCGTGCCTCTCCTGAACTCAGCTTTTTGCACAAGAACTGTCCAAAACCCAAGTTTGGACAGCGTTCAAACATATTTTCCTCAACAGTCTCCTGTTTTGTTCCTTGATTCTGTTCACCATCCTGATGGACTCCAGGCAGGATTACCTAGAGAGGATTTTCCATGGGCAGGATTATATACATGACTTTCTGTAAAGCTGCTGGAGGGAGATGGAGGATGGAGGTTACTAATCCCCAAGGCCTGAGGTGCTGTCTGGAGAGGCAATCTGGAGGCTTGACTGTGGAGATGCTGCTCTTGGAACAAACAGAAACCTCCTGTGAATGTGAGCTTTAAGGAAAATCTTCATGACAGAATCATTTTAAGCTTTTGTGCAGTGTTTAATTACTCTACTTATAAAATGAGAAGTGTCAAATTACATAAACCAGAATTTCTTCAAGATGAAAGCCTCCACTCATGCAACCCTTGGGACTGGGAGCAATGATTACACAGGTTGTGATTCTCTCTGGCTTCAGTGGGGTGAATTCTTTGGTTCCCATGAAAATGTATGTTTAAACCTGAAGCAGAATTTTACCCTTTCAATCTACTTTCTCATGGTTTCAGGAAAGTCTCTAGATAGAAAATATAGCCTAAAAAAAAGAAGATAGGTAAACTGAGACACTAAAAGCTCAAATCTTTTGTGCTTTAGCTTCATGCTAAATGAGTGGTGGAGGAGGAGACAAACAGGAGATGAAGGCAAGAACATCTTAAGTGCTACAGGTCAGCACCACTTTTCCAAGAGTAATTTCTGAGAAATGTGTGGCTAACCCTTGAGCAAAGGTCATACATTTGATTTCCTCTTCCAGACAGGGAAATTTTAGCTTGTTTTCTCAACTGGAACAAATCCATGCATTGCTTCTGAGGGCAGCTTCCCCTGAATGCATGCAGGACAATGCTTTTGTTAAGTCCTAGAAGTGGTTCTACTTCCCATCCAAGAGGATTTAACAGCAAAAACCACCTTCAATCAGAACAGAGAGCACAGGAAAGAGAAAGGGAGAGGGAGAAAAATACAAGAATGTGTTTTTTCGTCTGGGGATTCTGGTTGACTGAGCCAGAAAGAAATAGGCAAATACATTCATACTTGCAATACACTTGAAACAGTTCATGTTCTTTCCCATTAGGCTGAATTTCATGGTAGGTGCACATTAAATGCAATACTTTTATGCCAGGGCTTTGCTTCCTAAATGCTAAAATTAATCTCTCAGGGTAAGCTAGGAAGTAATGATTCTGTTTCTGAAAACCAGGACAGTTACGGAGGGTAAAAATTAACAAAATTCTGGGGACCTATCCTGTAATATGAAATTTTCATTTTTTATTTCGACATTATTTTTTCTTTCCAAATTAGTCAGCATAAGAATTTATTTCCTAAACTGCCTCCGAATTGCATGCTGATTTTTTTTCCTTTCCACCCTCCTTTATCTTTTTCACCTAGAGAGGACTTCCCATAGGCAGGATTATATACATGATCTTCTATAAAGCTGCTGGAGATGGATGGAGGTTATGAATCCCAAGGACCTGAGATGCTGCCCAGAGAGACAATCTGGGGGCTTGGCTGTGGAGATACAGCTCTTAGAACAAACAGAAACCTCCCTTTAAAGTGAGCTTTAAGTAAAATCTTCACAACATAATTATTCTAAGTTTTTCTATGCAATGTTTAATTACTAATAAAATGGGAAGTATCAAGTTCTATTTGATTTATTTTTCTGCACAAAGCCCCTCCTGTGCAGAGCTGTGTGCGTTTGTGTGTGCACAGTCAGCTGTGGGAAGCACACACTGAGGGCTGCGCTGGAATCCTCTCCATGAATCACACACATGGCCTCTCCGGCTGTTGTTGGTTACTGTGATGCCCTTAACTGCCTTTCAGGAATTTTGGAGCCTGGCTGAGCACACTGAGACTGATACTCTTACACAGCTATAATGCCCAGGAGCCATGGCTGGGAAACTACATGTGTGAGGTGCTACAAAAACAACGAAGATTCCCTCCTCCCACATTCTTCTTGTTTGCTCCATCACTTGTTCGGGCTCTTCCTGCCAGCCTGGTTTGAAGCAATAGCACAGATGTTTTCCACCTTGCAGCAATATGCTGAACATATGATGGAAATCTCTCTGGAATCCAGCCTCCTTGGGAAGTCCACTCTTACTCTCAGTAGATACTGTGGATGTTGATTTTGAGGACCTGAGTTTTTCCTCTGTTCCTTCCCTGAAAATTCACTTCACCATGGCTGGCTACAAAGCTTTTTCTGCACATGCCTAGGTCTGAAAGGATGTGTAAAATACTGTGAATCCTCTCTGTTTTACAAGCACCATTCTCAGTGTAAGCCCTGGGGAATCTCTCTCCCTGTCTCAAACAGAACACATGGGATGTCTCTGCCATTTGGTCATGATTGCTCAAACAGCACAAGAGCCCCAGTGTGACCAGACTGCCCACAACAGTGGTGGATCCCCTCAGAACCCCATGGCTTCATTCTCACAGCTGTAGCCTGAGATTTCCATGAGTTCTCTGATAGTAAAATTGGTGTGAAATGGCTGAGAAAGAGACATCTGGGTTTCCCCTTTTCTCAGGATTTATTTCTGAACTCCTTCTTTAGCATCTCTTTTTGCTTTGCCCTTCTCATTTCTGAGATCTTGCATGGCTGATACAAAGCAATCTCTTATCTAATGAGTGCTGAGGCTTCCTGGTCACTGCTGCAGACACCACTGAATCTGATTTTACCAAAGCCAGAACAAAGGGTTTGATTCCCTCCGAGGCCCAAGAACAGGAATCCAGGATATTGCATTAGGCACTAATGGCACAGTGGGCAGTAGGTTTTTGAAAGTAATTTCCCTTTCCCTCTGTCATTATTCTGCTTCTGTGACTGATGAGCTGCCAGTGTTTTAAGAAGCCGATCTCATGAATATTCTTTAGTGACAGGCCAATCCAGAAGCCCCTGCAGTGAATGCACTGTGGGCACACGTAGCAGACTGAGGAACTTGGCCATTTATGTTTCTGTTTAAAGAAAAAATCTCTCTCAGACCAAAACCAGAACTGGACTAATAACCTTCTAATGGGTATACAGTGGGAAAGCTTTTTGTTTTCAAACCTGCACAAAGCACAACCTTCCGTGCTTTGGGATTCTAGAATCTGAATTTAGGGTTTTGTTTAAGGGCCTGAATAATCACACCACAGCTGTAGTTTAAACCTAAGTACCATCAGAGAGGATCTAGTCCAGTCCAAAGCAAAACCCCACCGTGCTTCTGTGATTCATTTTTAAGAACGCCAGCATTGACAGGAATGATTGACCAGTTTTCAGACTGATGGGGGAGTTTTCTTAGGGCAATAGGAAATACATCCCCATAATTTGGTTCCTATATTTTATCCCAGTTCTCTGGGTGACTGGTCTGTTCTGTTAGTTGATAGCTGAGACTGAATTGCTGGGTTTTTTTTCCAAATCAAGCTGCACATAGTCAGCTTCCCTGGGAATCCCTGCACAGCTGTAGTCCACCAAAAATTCCATGATCTCAAAAGCCAATGACAGATCTGCTCCTGAGCAGAAACAAAAAGTACCTAAGTGCCACTTGTAGGCATTTACTGGGGGATGAACTCTTTTTTCAGAAGCACCTGAAAGGGTTCTCATTTTCAAGTTTCATGTATGTTTGAAAGTTAAATGATTGTACAGAGTTTTCATCAGGGTTCCAAAAGACAAAAGAGTTCTTTAAGGTGGTGCATAACCACCAGTTGCCATTACTGTTCACAACACAAACTGTTTTATAAGGGCTGTTTCAGCCTTACTGAAAGATATTTGGGCTTCTGGAAAGCCAGAGGTGGGGGAAAGAACTGGAACAAAATCGAAATAGAGCAGACCAAAATAACACAGTAAAGCATGTTATCAGCACTGAAAAGCTTTGTGGCTTTGATAAATATTCCAGATAATGAGTTTAAGAGACAGAGTTCTGCACACCGTGTGGCTCTATCACCACCTGCCTGGCACTGTAATTAATTGATTCTATCACAAAATTTCTTTGCTAATTAGATGGAACACAGTCTGGTAGTAGTACTTGGAGGGTTCATCCCCTGGCCTGGTGAGTGCTGTGCAGTATTTGTGTGTCCAATCCTTCCATGAGAAACAGGAATTGTAATCCCAATGGCACTTAGGGACACATCCCTCTCTGTAGAAGACGAGGTGGGGGCCTCCTGTGCTCACACATTTTTAGGCTAAGGAAGTAATCTCAAACCTACTTAGTCAGGGTTAAGCTGTCAGCAAGAACAGATGTTGGTGAAGATTTTCTACCTGACGGTTCTTCCCTTTTGCTGGGGGTTACTCTCCCTGGAATTCTTGAGGTTCACAGAAGACTTCCTGATAAGCTGCAGGGAAAATCTGAGGAGCTGATTCAGCCTCCTGTTCAAATATAAAGCTGTCCTTCCTGGCTGGTAATGAAGAAGAACTTTGACAAAGACTGTTTTCACAGACAGCTCCAAAGGTGGAACATGGTTTTATTCTGCTAGGTTTTCTGCTAGTGTAGAAATTATTTATTTGTAACACACTGAAAATGAAAATGTTAACCTATCTATGCATTAGTTTTACATTATGATTTATGAAGAGAATTACAAACTTCCAGCCCAGCGGAAATTAATTTCAAAACATCTGCTCTGCATCCATGGAGGCACTTGCAGTCAAGGAACACCATATTGCATGGCAGAGATTTAGACTACAGGTTTTGTTTGGGTTTTAAAAAAGCCTAAACAACAGCTGTCTTTTTCCTCCTCGTTTGCAGTTAATTCATCATAACTGCAGTGAGTAAGAGGTCCTGCTGCACCCTGCTAATGTGAGTCAGAAACACACAGAGCAGTGGGAGCACTGCTGGCTACCAGCACTGGGAATCAGAAAATATTGTCACTTCTTGTCCTTGAAGAACAGCAATTTAGCAGAAGGTTCCAACTTCCACTGGGAATTTGTGTGTGTGAGTGTGGGGGATGCAGATGTGGCCTCTAAACAGATGTGGGGAGATGATGGCCGTAGGGTTTTAGTACTGACAGTCTGATAGCTGTAACTTGCCTGTTGTTAAAAAACAAATTTAAAGTCACTTAAAGCCATTTATCAAAAGATTTTTAGGTTGTTGAAGTAATAATATGAAAGTAAATTTCATCTATCTATCTATCTAGTCCTGCTTTTATCTATATAAAATCCATTTCAATTAAAAAATGTGACAATCCCCATGTCTCTGAATACCTCAAAATAAATAAATAAACAACAATCTTAGGTGATAGATCTATTTATATGCTTAATCAGTGCCCTTAAGCAGCATGAGAAATTGTCCAAGGACACACAAGTAACAGATAAGTGATATGACTGACACAAGCTTTAAAGGTATCTATTAATAATGATTTAATGGAAAAACATGCTATAGGGGAACTATACTCCCTTCCTGATACCTGGTTTTTATTATTTATGGGTTTCATATGAAGTAGATGAAGTTTTTGTTGGCCAAAATTAAAAGGAAAATTACATTTCTGAATCAAGATACCATTAACTGTAAAGTAAATGTAACAAATCTAAGATGAGAAAGAATAATGGTAACTAACATGTAAAAGTCAGGTATTTTCATTCATGCTTTATGGCTCAAAGATGTAGTTCTTTAAAATGACTGTTGCTTTCAGAGGACAACAAAAGGTGCTTGGATCCTGCCAGGAAGTCCTAAATGTCCTAAAATATATTAGGATGAAACAGGTCTATCAAATATACCAAATAGCAAATCTATTCTGAAGGAACCAAGGTACTTTCTACCCTATGGGCGAAATGTTTAGATGTCAGTATTACAAAACCAGAAAGTCAGAAATTAGAACAGTGAAGGACTCCAGAGGAGTGCCTCTATCCTGCATAGAGATGGGAGGAAAAGTAGCAAATATGAGACAGATATATTATATATATTTAGATATATACTCATCCCCAAGGTATTAGTTATATAATTATATACCTTACATAATGTTACCTATACATTAGTCACAAAGATGGGGGTTTTATACACAAGTACTTTTTCATGTGCTGATTTAGCCACATGTTCATTGATGACTTCCTGGTGTGGACACAGCTGCTGTGGAAATGTGCCTGGAAGCCTTTGGGCTCCGTCGGGCCCTGCCCTGCACTCCTGGGCAGCAGCAGTGCTGCTGTGGGCAGGCTGGCAGAGAGGGAATGCTGCCCCGGGGGATTCAGTCCCCCCAGGAGCTGTGCCGTGGCTGCTGCTCTGCTGGCAGGGCGTGCACGGTGCTCTGGCAGCCGCCTTGTCTGCAGTGCTTCCGTGCCTCTGGGGTGGCAGCTGTGGTGCCTCAGTGGTGACACTCCGCTGCCAGGGTCACTTGGGAACAGTCAGTGTGTGAAGACTGAAGATCATCAGTCCTTGCACTGACAAATAATGAATTTTCCTCCAGGCAGTTTTTGAGTTCTGTGCACTCCTATAACTATTGCAAATGCTCTGTTAGTTTGGAACTCTTAATGACTGTAATGTGTTCAGAGCAAACCTGTGAGTACTTGACTCTTATTTTGTCAGCTGTCATTCCTGTAGCTTTTTACTAGCACTGAAGTGACAGCTTTGCATTTAGAAAAAAAATGTATTTACATATATTAAGAAGATTGTTGCCAGTCACTGCTTTATGCACACCTTTATAGAAGGGCAGAAAATAACACATTCTTATGTGCAGTGTAATTGATTAAAGATTAGCATGGGATCCTGGCAAAATGCAAGATCATCCAAACTGGTGTGTTCCCATTAAACTTTTCACAGCCACATCCAATATGTTTTCTCAGAGAAAAACCACAATCCAATGTCTAGCTGTAATCTCTGCTGATTAGGTTTCGAATTCAGAGTGTAAGAACCTGAGATCTTGCCTAAATTCAGGTCTTATGTTCCTCCCATGCACATTAACTGTAAACCTGAGGAATTCTCAATACAAAGTTGTAATCATTTGTGCTCCTTGGAGCTGACCCAGATGCTGCTCTATTGTAAGTGTTGTGTGGGGCTGGAACTGCTCTGGGCAGCCTGGGAGCAGGCGGTGATGAGCAGGGATGGTGGTGAGAGCCTGCTGTTCACACTCTGCATGTCCAGAGGGTTTTACTTTACATTTTTCCTCCATTTATCTCATGCCCATTTGAGGATGGGGCATACTAGGCTCACTCCTGAATCTCATTTTTTGGGTTACTTTCACCTGAAGTGTCTTTACAGTCCCCTCTGCCATTGTAACATCTGGTCCTTCTGCACAATTGAGGCCACGTTCTTCTGTGTAAAATGTAACTGTGGATTTCTGTGTAACTGAAATCCACAAGTCTCCAAGTACTTCTTCTAATTAGTGACAGCATGTGATCAATGCTATTTGTAGAGGGTAGAATAGAGGTCTAAAAGTGGTTTGTCTCACATGTTGCTAGTCACAAAGTGGGTATGCTAAAAGGAAGGGTTCAGTGTTAGAACTGTAGCTTGACATTAACGTGTAAACATAACAAGGCAGGAACTGAAGAAGCTGAGGTGGTTACATCTCCAAGTTTGCTTGTAAACAGCAGCTGCTGAGACTGCAGCACCCTTGTGTTCATCAGAGATCTTTCAACACCTCCTTCAACTCCTTTGCAACAAATTTGGTTTTAAAACAAATGGCTGAAACTGTGTGCACTCTGTATAAAATGTACCCCATGACTCCTTTAAACACACAGGATATCTTTGACCTGGCAGTAATTCTGCCCTCTCCCCTGGCCAAGCATCACTTGAATCAGCTATGAGGTGGTTTGGTTATTCGCATTCCACTCCCAAACGCAGAGGCCCAGCCAGCAGCCACTGCTCTGCAAAGCTGCCAGCGCCTAATTGTTTCTGGCAATGGCAACTGCCTTTCTAAGGCTTTTTTTCTTCCTTCTCCCTCCTCAACTGGCATTTCAGAGCAGCAGCTTTCATAATACATTAGCTTAATGCACTCTGAGCTTGGCCACATCTTCCATTCCCACTGCTGCCTGAACCACACAGGGTCCTTGAACTCAGCATCCAGCACGAATGATTTAGACAGACCAATAAATAAACCTCTAAATATCCATGTCCTTGCAACAGCAAAACCAGATGAAACCTATTGTTCAGAGCAGTCTATTGCTGCAGACACTGAGTTGATGAGCAGATGGATTCACATTCACAGAATGTGGGGGCATGATTCAGGAACGTGAAGGGTAACTCACTTGAGCCGAGTTTCAAGGACATGTGGACGCTGCCACAGTCCCCCTTCTAGTGACAGCACAGCAAGTGTAAGAGACAGAGAACCACAGTGTGGTTCATTTTTACTCAGCAGAAGGCTCAGCTCATCTGAAAGGAGAAGAAACAATAGATGACTGTGCAACAAGCAATTCCTTCTGAAAGTCAAGAAGGTGCTTTTGAAAGGCCCGGCTGGATGACAGCACTCTGTGCTCTGTCAAACCTGAAAAGGGTCTCGACTGAAACAAACACCTCCTGTCCTGCTGTTCCGGGCATTTACTGTGGGTTTGAGCCACATGAGGTCCAGGTGAAGCACACCAGAGAAATCACAAGGCTGAGGTGTCTCTGAGCCTTCTGGCTGCCTGACGTGCTTGAATATCGAAACCAAAACAATGCATCTTCACCCCAGCTGAACACTCAAAATGGTTAAATGTGAAAAAAAAAAAAAAAGAGATCTGTCATCTTCCATAACCCTGAAGGACTGGAGTAAGACCTTCTTAGCTGTAAGTATAACTCTGTCATGGTCCCTTTCCAGTTTGACAATTAAGAGTAGGAACTGAGTCTGATAGTGGAGAAGGATTTTTTCAATACTCTTAGTAAAGCCTTGGGTGAATTTATGGAGACAGAAACTCAGGGTTGGTTTGCAGAGACATGAAATCCTACCCAGCAGGGTCTGCAGCTCTGCCTGAAGCCAAATGTTTTACTGGCCCATCAGTTAGATGAGTGAAGACATGTCCCATGTGTCCCAGGGCTACTGTTGATTTTGGGGGGCTGAGTAGAAAACTGAATCACTCCTCTCTGCCTAGAGAGGGGAAAAAAGTAATTTTCTCTTGTCCTTTGATGGCGCACTGGGCTTCCTTTTATCTTTATGCACACAGACAGCAATGAACAGACATTTCCTCCTCTCAAAGGAGAGATGGTAACAGCTAGAAAAGCAGTTTCAGGTCATGCTAATATTCACCTGTACAAAATATATCTGCATGAGAAATGGGAGCGTGGGTGGGACTGGTGTCACTTGTCACATCTGAGCAGGGCCATCCCTTCCTATGCCAAAAGCTCTCAGGGTTTGCCTACAGCAGCAGCAGTTTGGCTTTTCACATCCATCAACATTCAAACAGCAGCTGCATGACACAAAGTTTAAAAGGGAATTGGGGCATCTCTGTGAAAGGAAGTATATGGGGTTTTCTTGTGTGTCTTACACTTCACAATACAAAATACCCCATGGAATTTCAGTGTTCCACTGAACCATCTAAACCACTGAGCAAATCATTGAAAAAATAACTTTTCATGTAAATATGTTCAAGTTTCTTACGTTACAAATCTATTAACATACTATAAGGAGCAAACAAAATTATGGAAAATTAGGAAGTCAGAAAATTCTTCAGTAAAAGTGAGATAAAAAGTTCCTACATTATTCAAAGAATATATTATTTTGTAATTTTTGCCCATTTCACCAGAACAGCTATTGAAGGTGATCTTGTTTGGATGGTACATAAAAGCAAATAATTGTCTGACAAGTATATCTGAGTGTGCACTGACACATGTAGAGTCTTCCAATAAAGAAGAAGTAAGCCCGACAGAAAATAGTTCATTAATGACCAAATGAAATATTTTTAAGTTTGGCAAGGAAGAACTTTGTGCAGAAAGATTCTTTGGAAATCAGCTTTAATTTTCAGCAGAGTATTATGAATTCACGTTGTATCCAGGCCACTTTATGTGAGCAATCTAAAACATTCCAGTGGCAAACAAAGGTTCAGACCCAGCTTGAAGAGCACAAGCTCTGGAGCACACAGGCTCAGAGGTGCAGGCTGGCACGCAGCAGAGCACAGGCACTGCTGCTACATGATGTTTGTTGGCTCTCCAGGATTTTTAACTTTGTCAACCTTCACAGCTGTAAAATCCTGCAGTTGGGTAGTTGCTCCTGATTTCCCCTCCTGCCCAGCTGCTCCAAGGGAAGATGGCAGTGTCCCCAGTTCGTGTCACTAGCATTGCCACACTGCCCCAGCAAATCTCAGCCTGGGCCCTTGCACCTGTCAGCTCTGCCACCTCCCAGGATCATTGTGTACCTTCACAACATAGTGCTGCACCTCTCAAATGGCCTCTGCATTTCTGGCAGGCATCTCAGACAATTTCAGGTAAAATGGCATAGAAATCACAGCAATTACAGTTGTGGGAGTTCCTGTCAGGGTGTGGGTTGTTTTGCTTGTTTGTTTGTGGGTTTTTTAAGGGTGTTGTTTGTTTGTTGCTTTGTTGGTTTTGGGTTTTTTTTTTTAGAGTTAATAAAATGACAGAAGCAGCAGCTAGGCAATAATACTTTGTGGTGCTGAGGGTAGTCCTTGTGTAAATGGGAACAACTTTTATTGGTGTTGGACTGGTTGCACAGTCATTGCAAATGTCAAACAGAAAAATTATGCAAAGGGAAAAAAAGAATTTATTAGGAATTTTATTGGAGTAATTGGTCCTGGTAATGTCTCATATCTTCCATAAATCTGTTTAATTCCTAATCTAGTTTGAAGTCACCCTCATTATTTTAAACCTCTATGAAGCTGCTCCAGTTTACATTCTTTTGTATCTTGCTCACTGTGCCTGTTTTTAGCTCAGCTCAATTCTCCTCTACCACTGGCTGTGATGCAACCACTTTTTGGACATATGAAAGTTCTCTACAGTTCCTGCAACATAAAATTCCTGTTTTACCTTTCACCACTTCACTGGCTCCACTTTGAAGGTCACTCTAATCCAAATACCCATGTCCCATGAGGTAATGCTGTGCTTTGTGTGCTGCCAGCTGTTGTGGAACTGGGGAAGTCACTTTGGGATCTGGCCTTTATGAGAACACCAGAAACCCACAGTGATGTTTTGTTAGCCTCAGGGAGAACCATTTAGACTGTAAACTTCAAAACATTCCATGGGTAGATCCAATTTCCTTTGGACTGAGCAGCAATGGGGTACAATGATGGTTAAAAAAATGGGTGTGCAAACCTATCCCAGCTGTAGCAAGTGTAAATTATGTATTTTGTGAATCCAGATGATACAAATGTCCCATCTGTTCTCAAAGGAAGCTGTAAAATATCCCCCAAACAATGAACACTAAAAATATGTCAGTGTTCTTTTGAGGAAGAGAGTGAGGCACAGCCAGCAGGCAGGGACAGAGGCATCACCAACTGAGCAAATACTGAGCTTCCCGTTCTTTGCAATGAAAATTCTTTTGAGACTGATTGTTTCACTGGTGAAAAAACGCATTACTTCCCAAGGTGATCCTTCTGTCCCAGTACATGCTGCCAAAAGATATTTTGTCTTCATAGCATGTTTTAAAACTAAAATTGATTTGAAACTCATTTTTCCTACGGATGACAGGGAGCTAAGAAGCCTCTCTCAGAGAAGCCCTTTCTGGTTCTTCCCCTGCTCCCATCAGAAAGTGCCATGCAATGGGGTGCAGGGTTTGGATTCTAAACTGGCACGTCTGATGGATTTAGCAAGTGGAAACTGGTAACTTAGGAACATCAAAATGGCCATAGCAAATTTAGGTGAAGGAGCAGTATTATATAGATGTCACACAAAAAGTTAACCCACAAGCTGAAAACTAACCTGCATCAATATTAAAACACAGTAATAAAAGGTAATTAATTTGCAGCTAATTTTCCTGTGTCAGTAATATCAATTTTTTAGCCATGTGTCCCCTGAATTGTGTCTCTGTTGAAGTGGGTACCCAGTTGTCACCACAGCCAGGGAGTGATAATGAATGAATCACTCATGGCCCAGGTTGGGTTGATGTTTAATGCTCTGTATCTATGATCTAGAGGAGCATGACACAGAAACCTGTGTCAAACACAGTATAAGGAAGACAGTTCTTATCTCTGGTGACTTCTTGTGCCCACCAGTTCCTCACTATTTTTGCATTGATGGCAACTAAAGAAATGTATAATAAGCTTAAACCAGAGCACAGACACAGGATGTCATTTCTGTACTACTACAGTACCTTGATACCCCTTTATCCCTGCATTTTACCATGTTGTCCTTGGCTGTATTTGGGAATCATAATTTGAAAATCTGGGGAAAAGTTCTTGTTTTTACCTCTATGGATGCTGCAGCTCTCCTGAAGAGTTGGAGATCTTATGACTCCAGCTTTAGGAAAATTTCCAATTTACAGCTTGCTTCATTCAGTAGAAACATGTTTGTTTGTTTGTTTGTTTGTCTGAATCAGAAGCACAGAGATAAAGCTCTGAATTAAGGGATTTTTTTCTACTTTTAGCTATCTATTAGGTTTTCAGATATCTTTCAGATTGATTAATAGGATCAAGTGGCAAAAGTGCAGTTTCCACTCATGTTTCCATTTAGGATTGTGCTGTTCTAAAAGGGAAGTATTTTATAAAATTGTCTGTGTAGTTAAAAAGTATTGGTGATATTCTGAGTTTGTGCTCTCCCTAAACACCTGGGCATTTGTGGCCGGGATTGCTGTTCAGAGATGTGCTGTACAGCCAGAGCACCCAGCAGGATGCATTGGAACTCTTTTCAGTCTACTATTGAGTGCCCCACATTCTTTCTAAAGGAACATCTGATTCCACAAAGGTGTTTACTGTGAGGAGAGTGATCATCAGTGCAGTTTGATGTACTCTTCAAATGATGCACAAAGATCACCCCAAATAGCTCCTACTTTTTGCTTCTCTTTGCAGAGTGTGTGTTCCTCCCTTAGCACCAAGTTCCAGGCCAAACCAGAAATCACTCTGGATTCACATTCCTCTCTGGATGTGTCTCTAAGGCAGAATTGGAATTACAATATCCAGTGACTAGATATTGCTGGGCTACTCATCAACATGGCTGCTGCAATAAAGCAGCAATTTGTTATAAAATAAAATAAAATAAAATAAAATAAAATAAAATAAAATAAAATAAAATAAAATAAAATAAAATAAAATAAATTACCCCCAGTTAATTTACCTCTCATGGCTTTTATTGTCTGGTCAAGGCAGCAGGGCTTTACCCTTTCTCTGCTGCCCAGGGAGTGAGGGTCCTGTGGTTCCCTGTCTAACCACTACCCTTGGAACAAGTTTCAGGGCAACATGTTGAGGTGACAAGAAGGAAACCTGGTTTGCAAATTTCTAGAAACTCTGGTCTTCTGTGTTGGGCTTTCTGTGACCAAGTTCTTTAATAAAGCCTGATACTGCTTGCCAATTGTTTGGGCCTTGTGTGCTGGGTGGGTCTGGAGAGTGGAAACAGCCAATCTGTACCTCAGTAGTTTAGCTTGGAAATAACCAAAATACTGATTTCTGCTAATAAGAAGAGATGTTAAAGTGTGGATTAGAAGCAAAATTCATATGACGGGGTCCTAGTAAGAACTGGTCTTCCAGCTGGGACTAAAGAGCTCACAATTACTCTCTCCCTGAGAGGATCTGGGATCTCTTTTGTAAAGCTCATCTCTTTACATCCTTGCTGTAGAAATCCCTTCCCCAGTGGAATGGAGACCCGCCTGCATTTGTCATCGAACCACAAAAAACTTACAGGCCTCAGTAAGTGCTGTACTGAATTCGGAAAACTCCTCTCTTGTTAGCAAGAGTCAGTGCCAGGTAAGGGAAAGACACCAACCCAGCAGCCAGGAGTGCCAGGCTTTCTCCTTAAGTTCTTGTCCAATTTAAAGCAATTGACTTTTCTGCCAGCCTTTTTTTCCTCTGCCCACCCTTTGTGTTTTCTAGATACCTGCCATCTGAAAGGACAAGGCCAGCTGTGCAAAACCTAGAGTGACTAAGCTTCAGTTTAATTTGGGGCTTTTAAGTAGAAGTAATCTTGTAGCAATTTTGCAGCTAAATCAAAATAAAGCCGGGGTGCTGAAAACCTGTAAAGATCAGATGCTTACAGAGCTGCTTTTCTTAAACCACAAAACTAATAAAGATTACTTGTCAATGAAGAAAAAACAATTGCTGAAAGACAAATCCTCATTTTAAAGATGCAAACAGAAGGATTGACATACTTGCAAATAAAAAGAGCAATTAAAAGATAAGAAACTTAGAATTAAAGAGCCCACAGAAACAAAGTGTCATAGAAGAACTATTTGCACTAAGAGTAGACAGAGATCATGGGGCTTTGGCTGGAGTGTCCTTTAGTGAATTGTCTTCACACAGGTTCTTGAGGACTGTAGGCTTCCCTATGTCATATAATGTAATTTAAAAAAAAAGGTCAGGGGTATTTAATGAAATTCCAGCAAGAAATAAATTAAGTCTTGGAGCTAAAATCCCTGTTTGCATAAATGCTGTCAAAGCCATCTGAATTGCTTCTGCCAGCTCTGAGCTGGAGGCCAAGTCTTCAAAACATCTGAGGACAGAGACTGTAGGGAAGCTTTACAGAGGAGTCCACCTCTCCTGGAGAGATGCTCTGCATAAAGGTATCTGGGCATGTGCCTGAACACACAGCTCAAACATGATCTAAACCAAACCTCTCTGAGAGGCTTCTTGATAGGGCTGCTTGTAGCAGCTTGATGAGACCCCCTCCAAAAACTGAAGCGTCATTTTATTTATTTGCTAGAGAGCAGGTTTGGACTAGACTCTGCATGTTTGCAATGCAGGTGCATGGGAACTATGCATCTCTTATTTCCTAAACTTATTTTGAGTGGAGAAGTGTGAGTTGGAAGAAGCTGCTTGAAATGAAAGCATTAAGTCAGTAGGCACAATGGAAATTAATGACTTGGAGTTGTCAGCCTACATCCTCATAGAGGAGGATGAGAAACTGTCAGGCTTGGAGAGAAATGGATCCTCTCTCAGTGCAGATTCCACTTAAAAGGTGAAGAAATTATTCTTCATATAGCAGATGATTTCAGGCCATCATAAAGTAAACTGATGGCAGAGAGATGCTGGCCATTAGTAGAGGATAGGAACAAAGGATTCCAAGGTGTGGTTCTGGAGGTATTTGTGCATCCTTCCCTCCTGCCCAGCTGGAGTCATTAAAACATGAAGGGCAATGTGGAAAACTGTAGGGAGATATGGGGAATGCCTTTAAGGAAAAGGAGATGGGAACCTCTTTGGCACCTTCAGAAAAACGTCCACACTTGGAGAAGAAACAGAATGAAGGAAGAAAAGAGCAGATTATTCTGGGGATTAAATTTTGCTGTGCACTTAAGAGGGACTGCAGTGCATGTCCCTCACTGTATGGCACCACAGACCTATGTAATATCTGGCATTTTAGACTGATAATGGGTGGTGCATGATGGTGCTTTGATCACTGACACTTCTTGAGGCATCCCACAAGTGCAAGGGGATGTCCTGATGTGCTGTGCACAAGTCTGGCTGCAGATTTGTCAGGCTCTCTCCTAAACTCCTGGCATCCTGTACCTCTCCAGGCCAGCAGCTCCCACCAAAGCTGGAAACAATCTCTCGTCTTTCTCCATGTCTCAAATTTGGGACAGCCAGGAGAACTCCTGAAGGTGCTTGCACAGACCCCAAATCACCCAGTCTCTTCCCTGGTGTGGACTGAGGCACTGGGCTCCATGCCTGGGGATGTGCAGCTCCGTTCCTGCTGATGTTGTGCTCCCTGTCAGTGGGAATTGTGGTCGTGCCTCAGACAACTACACTAAACTGGCTGAGTTTGGAGTGGGAAAAAGACAGGATTTGCCATCAAGAGCTGCAGAGTCCCAAGTCTTCAGCAGTGGAGAGGGCATTTTATTCTTGCTGTGTGCAGGAAGATTTCCTTGTTTATGAGTAGAAGTTTATTCATCCTTTCACTGTCATCCTGGGGTCTCAGGGTGCAGCTCTCATTGCTGGAGTCAGTGGCAGCACAGCTGGCAGCCAGCTTTGCTCTTCTGCTATCCCTGAGCCAGGTGCTGAGGGACAGCCTTCAAGGTGGTTCTACTGATTCCAAGATGATTTTCTGTGCTTTTCCCTTGTGGGAGGTGTCCCCTGGGCCTGTCTTAGGTGGGTTTTTGTGTGCTGAGAGACACAGTAGGAATGCTTCTGTTCCTTCTCGATTTGGTGAGAGAATTCTGTTCAGTTAGGACAAGTTTGTAGACTTTCTAAAGATTCTAAGACAGGAATCTTAGTGCTGGATTTGAAAATGCTGTTTGTATATTTTAAAGCTTTTGTTTTTGTCATTCATGCATGTAAATGAATGTTTTACATATCTCTGGACATTCCTTGTGCTCTCATATATAAAAGCAAGGATGTAGTTGAATTGGACTATCATAAATACTTAATATTTGAATACATAACTATAGAGTCACTAAATAGGTGGAAATAACTATCTTTTTATAATACCACATATGGCAATCTGGATAACTGATTGAATAATCAGTTGGTTTGATTGCTTTTACTTGTGTCTACAACCAATCTCCTCAGAGATAAATCTCAGAAGTGCTGGGAAGAAGGTGGAGGAGGCAGGCACATGCAGAAAGGGAAGGCAGTTTGCATAGAACCATTTTTCTGCCTTTTTATTTCTCTGACAGTTTTTGGACCCCTTCATTTAAGCATTTGAAACACTGAAGTTCACGACTGCTGATTAATAATTTATATTCATTGTCATTATTTTCTAGAGATAAATCTGACTTTTTATTCTGAAAACCAACCAACCATGCAAACATAGCTGACTAAAACCTAGAAATACTTTGCAAAGAAAATCCAATGTTTCTCTCAGAAAGAAACATCTAAAGCAAGAACATCAGAACAAATTCTGACTAGGAAGTTCTGTTAAATGCTGACCCTGTGAGCCCTCCTGGCTCTGTGTCGTTGAAGTCACTGGGCTCCATCCCTGAGCATTCTCTTGCCTGGACTTTGCTTAGGTGACTTTTTCCCTTTGTCCTGGACTAGAGCAGGATTCTCCAGGCACAGCTGACTCTGTATGGGCAGAGCTGCACTCCTGCTCCTGGGCCTTCGCCCTTGCTTAGGAAATTCAGTGTTTGGACAGCAAACAGGTCTGATACCTGCCTACAGGAGTTCTGTAGAGCTGTAGAGGCCACTGTGGAGTCTCCTTCCTGTGGTACCTCCAACCAGCCTGGGATAACTCCGGTCTCTCCACGTTTGCTGTAAAAGCATCCCATGAGCCATGGTTTCATTTCTGGCTAATGCCCACCTGGTACTGTGTTAATACTACCTATTCCTGTCAGTGAAACATTTCAGAGCCTAGGCATTACAGGAGTTAAAGCTGAGAGCCCTTTTGAGGGGGCCAGAGTGTCAGGCCTGGCTGAGCTGGACTCAGTTAAGGCTGAAGGAAAACCATGGTCTAAACCACTTAATTTTGCAGGCACCTGCGTGGAAATGAGAGCAATCCTCAGACTCCTCTGAACTGGTTGCTGCAATTTTTCTGTTACAGAACTCTACTGATCTAAACCCAATGCCACACAAAGCTGTCCTGCAATGAAGTGCTGGGAAACATCACTTTGTGCATTATGTAAACCCAGCATTTCTGGGGGGAAAATAAACTTAGCACTCTTTCTGCAATATTGACCTGTAACAACATCAGCACAGCACAGGGATTTTCTTGCCAAGCCCACAGGCAGCTCACTAACAAATGAGGAGACTGCCAATGCAGCTATTCCAATGTCCACATTTTTGTACTGCTACCGTGTATTTTCTGTGACTTTGGTGATGCCAGTTGGGCATCTATTAGGCAGCAGCTACTGATTTTGCAGTTGTTCTTCAGCCCAGCTTTAATGTGTTTTTTTGGAGGAGTTTAAGGGTTTACCAGGCAATCTGAAAGACAGCACTTGGCATTTACTCGGTTTTGCACTGTCTTCACCTTTATCAACCAAACTCTGCTCTCAATTACCAAAGTTATCTTAGGGATAGATCCTGAAAATCCCTACTGTGGCCAGAAGCTGGTTCTGACTCTATGAATAATTTGTCCAAGTTTGCTCTCACGATAGGCTGTGACAGCAAACATTAAAATGGGTATGATTTCTAGTCTGTGAATGACTGTAGCTGTCAAGACTTTGTGTTCCCCCATGTATGTTCCAAAGTAAATCAAGGAAACTTCTTGTCTATTCTTCCTTTAAACTACACCTTTAACTGTACGATTTCTCAGCCATGATGGCATGAACAAAGTCACAGTCTCATTATAACATTCCAGCACAATTTCTGTTGAGCTGCAGCCCTTGCTCCAAGAGGGCTCTTGATGGGTTTAATTGTTGTGTATTTTTCTCATTATGGATTCTTCCATCCAAGACACTGGACATGCTGCCCTGCTTCCCTGCATGCACGTGGTTTTCTGCCAAAACAGGACCACTGACACAAGGATAATTGGCTCCTGTAATGCTGCATTTCCTTTTCAAAAAACCTTCATGTAAAGACTACAAAAGGCAGTCATAAAAAGGAGAGCAGAGAGAAGTCAAACGTCAGAAATTGTTTTATTTCAAAGACTGGAAGTAATTTTTAGCCACGTTTGTTTCACTAGTGAGTGCCAAAATGATAAAAATTTTGACTGATGTCAGCGTGCTCCATTTGTCAATTTGCTAGTTTGCTGTTGTGGGAGAAAATGCTGAAAGGAGGATTTTTTTTTAAATAAAATACTGAAATACTTGTTCCTGACACTAAAATTTATGGTCCTTTATTTCAGACAATTCTGTCATTTCTGTGAGTTTGGTCTGCCTAAAGATGACAAGGTTAAGGACATTTCTGTTAACTCAGTTTTTTTCTCAGTCAGGAAGCTATTTGCTTTTTACCGGATTGACATTTATCTGCTAGAGAACTTTAAATATAATATTCCTGCAGCTGTACATGACTGCAAAGCATGGCAATAATGCAATTAAAAGAAAAAAGAGACTACTTACGGAGATTGGAATAATTGCTGCCTATCCCAATACTGATGGAGGTTCCAGAGAGGAGAGGAAGATGGAAGAAAATAACTAAAAAGGGAAAAATTAAGAGAAAGGTCCTTAACAGCAGTTTGGTTTTGTTTGGTACCGCATGTGAGTTGAAGGCACGCTGAGTTAAGGTTTATCTGCTCTCTCTGGGCAGGACTGCACATCTCAGACCCTGAGTGCACACACAGATGTAGCTCGAATGGGGGGCAAAGGCCAAACAAGCCATTGCTTCATAC
Source organism: Irena cyanogastra (assembly GCA_013397155.1). Classification (NCBI taxonomy): domain Eukaryota; kingdom Metazoa; phylum Chordata; class Aves; order Passeriformes; family Irenidae; genus Irena; species Irena cyanogastra. The sequence continues at coordinate 372,546 of VWZV01009273.1, read as the reverse complement.
TTCCAGGAATCCCTCCCGTTCAGGAAATGGTATTAATGCCTCTCAGATTCCAAACTCCATGTATAAACAACAATATAATTAGCATATTACATAAATATGCTAATTATTGTCAAGTCATTTACCAGTCTCTGAAACAGGCACCTACCACTGCAAAACCAAATAACTTCCCTGATTTGTGTGAGTGCAGCTTGAATGCATCGGGCGTGTGTGTGCCAAACTGTGTTGGAATAAATTTAGTCTAAAATTTGATACACATACTCCCCCTATGCACTTAGGCTTTAATATTTATAACTTGCTCTTCAAAGATTTATATTTGCAGGCAACAAAATGCACACGAGTAAAACGTGTCCTAAATAACCAAATCTTTAGATTTCTTAAAAGATGAGCTCGTTTGTTAATTCAGACGGATTTAAAGCCTGATTCCCGAGAGTCGCTCGCTGTGTCACAGATTTCGGCTCGGGGTCTCGGCGCTGCCCTGCCCTGCCCAGCCCATTGCGCTCCCACCGCGGGCACGGCCGGGAAGGGGCCGCTCCCTTGTCGGGAGGGAGCCCGGCCCACACAAAGTTTCGGGTTTTGGGGTGTGGGATCCCCGCACCCGCGGCAGTGCGGTAACCCACGGGCTCCCGCGGCCCCTCAGAGCCTGCCTCAGCCGGCTCGGCCACTGCCTTTTACCCCGGCACGGCTCACGCCTTTCCCCAGCTTGATTCCTTCCTTAGCCCGGCTCGGCTCAGCTCTTTCATTTCCCCGGCTCGTTTCAGTTCTGCCTTTCCCNGGGGCGGGTGACCCCCGCCCCGCGGGCAGGGCCGCACATGCCGGGGGCAGCGCGGGGGGGCCCGGGGCCGCACATGGCGGGGCTGACCCCGCCGCTCATCCCTCCTGCGGCAGCGCGCGGCAGCGCCCGGCAGCGGCGAGCGGCGCTACCGGGGCTGCTGCGGGGATTCGCTGCCTGCATGCGGAGCTGTAGGCGGATAGCGGCTCCGGAAAGCCGAGTCCAGCCCAGCACTTCGGCTGAAAGGGAGGGACTGCCAGGAGTAAACCCACGGGGATGGACGGGATTATCCGGCACTGCGGAGGATATAATGCCGTGGGGCTGGATGGCGCTGGGAGGAGGATGTAGTCATGTAGTCCAAGCGAGAGCTAAACCCACTTTACAGTAGTAAGATCTACTTGTTTGCAGGGATCCTGGGGACGTTTCTCACTGTGCTTGATACGCGCCCTAGAGCTGGATACAGAGGGAGCAGGGCTGCACCAGGAACTGAAGTGTATGAGCTTTCATAACTGCTTGTTTACCTCTAAGAAAAGCGTAATTAGCTTTCTAGGTAAAGAATGTATGAAGTGAGGCCCCTTTTCTGAATGTCCTGTCAGCAGTTTGGGTTTTTTATGATCCAAGTTGCACTGGCAGTTTCTGTCTGCACTCACTGTGTCTGCAGGACACTGTGGAGTGGTCCCACTGATCCTCTTTGTAGGGACGTGGAGCTGGAGCTCCACGGGTGTGGGGGCAGCCTTCTTTGCTTCCTTGTCCCTGGGTGGTTTTGTAGCCTGGAGAGCAAGTTCTCGCAATCGGAACAGCTTTGCTGTCAGTATTTAGGCTCTTCAGCTTCTCTGTGGTTTAGCAGTGATGGATGCAGGGCTGTAATGAAATTTGGGGTTGATATAAAACATGTGGACTCCCTGGTAAAAAGTTCCTGCTGTCACTGATCACATTTTTTTTAGTTTTCTTTTCTTTTTAAATCCAGGTGAGCATTAAGGGAGGCTAAGTCAATTGAAATGAAGGTTTATGGGAATTTACAGGTGTGTTTCCTTATGGCTCAGAGAAACTTGTACCCTAAAATCCCTTAGAATGCTGCTGCAGAAGTTACCTTTTAATAAATTTCTTCAACCCCTCAGAACATCTGACTCCTTGAAAGACTCCTCGTTTATAATTCCAATAAATGGAAACTGCATGGCTTCCTTTTAGGGGTCTTTGTTGTTTGGTTATGGCATGAAGGTGTGAATCTGTACAAGCACCAGATAATCGGATTTTCTGTGCATGTTGGGTTTTGGTTATGTGCCTCTTGGCCTTGTTCTGCCTGTCAAGAATCATGTATGTGTGTAACGCTAAATTTAAGGATATCAAAATATTTTCTTCACTTTAAAGTTCAGCAATTCCTAATGTTTAGTATTTCTGCAAATTTTGGTGATGACATCTTTGTTCAATGGCACCTCTCATTTACTCACAGTATCAGTATTTAGTCCTGACAGACTTGAGGTCTTAAGTTTAACTGAGATACCCATGCTCAGACAATTAAATAAGCTCACAAGTCGTGGGAGGTGCCTTAGTAACTGACTTTGGATGCAGGGGAAGCGCTCAGTGTTTGCAGTTCTGAAGAAATCTCTCTCTCAGCTTGGCTTTAGAGCCCTTTCTGGAGAGTCTTGTCCTTTTGCTGCAGTAGGAGTTGCAACTGCTTCTGAGACAGAGGACATTTGTTTCTGGGTCAGACAGCACAGTGCCCAACAGGATCCATCAGAGCCTGCAGGAACACCCCCACAGCTCACAGGAACCTCTGGGAACCAGCTGTGCCCAGCTGCAATGGGCTGCAATGGTGTGGGCTTTGCTCACCCCACTGATTTCCAAATCTGCATCACATCCAAGTGGAGATGGGGTAGTTTTTCACCCTTTTTCCTGTGTGTTTTTCAGCTTTTAGGCCTTCCTGTTTCGCTCCTTCAGCTGTGGAGCTGAGTGGAACCTGGCTGTGGAGTGAGACTTGGGCCAGACTCGTATTTGCTCACCCAGTGCAGCTGTGCTGTGTTGTGTCATGTTGATACTGTGGGTAGTTTACATCATTAGTTGTTTATTCTGGTAGCATCTGCTTTTCTGTTTTGGTAAAATGGATTTGTATTAGAGAAAACTCACTACAAATAAATTATTTAACACATAGGAGTTTGCTTATGGATGGTATTTGGGAGAGCTGGAACAAAAATAAAAACTATTCAGTAATTCCTGGTGCTCCTATCTATTGACTTTGGGTTGGTTTGTCCTTCTTGGGACATCACACAGCAGGGGTGACCAAGGCAGTGCCTGTGTGAACCTGAGTGGTTCCAGTCTGAATTCTGCCATCTTCTCATTTTTTCCAGTCTACAGAAATGGGGAGTGTGACTGATGGGTAGCCCAAGCACATTTAGGTAAAGTTTGGAATGGTATTCCTTATGGATGCAACTGCACAGAGTTGCTGTCTACAGTGGCTGTTGTCCAATTTACTGATAAGGAAAAAAAACACAGATAATTCTATTCTTGGATGATTTTACATTTTCTCCAGTTGAGGGACTTCATTATAAAGCTGCTATCAGCACAGTGACAGACCTCGGCTCAGTTTCCCATCTCCTGGGGTTTGCTTTGGGATCCTTGGGGTTGAGTGGAAGCTGCAGTCTGGTAGCCAATTTTTGTAAAGCAAAATAAATTTTCTTGCTATAATGAGATCACTTTTGACTGAGAATTTTTATGTATTCATAGCAAGATGTTTGGGCAATGCTGTTCACCACATCTTTTTTTTGCGTAGTGGAAAAGGTGGTAATGAAATAAATGTCAGTTGGATTATACAATTAGTCGTGGATAGAACGCCTCAGAATGAGCAAAATCGATGATGGGAACAAGAAGGTCTTTTCTGTATGGAAAATCTGGGAGCAGTGAGATTTAATCACTGCTCTAGAGCCTGCAGAGCTTTCAGCCCCTGTGTCTCCTCAGGCTGGCTCATCCTGCCCCGTGCTGGGCATTCCCAGTGCTCGGGCACTGCTGGAAAAGCTGATTACACCAGGCCCTGGGCTCAGGAAATTCCTTGCTGCAGTCTCCACGGTGTAGTGGAGCCGGCTGAGTAAAACTGTGCCTGCTGCTGAGAGCAGAAGATGTCAGGGAAAGAGGCTCTGGAGTTGGATGGGAAGCATCTCGTGCTTCCACAGCTCCCTGGGTTCTGAAATCTAATAAAAGGAGTCCTTTGAAGGAAAAGTTTTCAAATTTTCTTAAAAAACCCAAACAGATATTTGCTAGGTTTTAAATATTTTCTGAGTTTGGACTTATTGTAGAATTAGTAACAAAGGAATTTCCTCCATGCTGAAAGCTATTTTAATGAAAAGGGTGGAATTTTAAAGACATACATTTACAGTAAAACATTTTTCAGCTGGCATTTGTAGGACAGGTAAATTTATTTTGAATAATATTTTCTAGACTTTTAAATCAAGTGGTTTTGTTCTTTAGGCATAAAATCTGTCAAGAGGAAAAATAATTTTAAATTATTAATGCAGATGAAGCATATCAGTAACAAATATTTCACAGCAGCCTGAAGACCCAAAGGCAGAAGTCCTGTTCTTTTACCTGCCATGTAAAGGAATGGGACCTGGAATGAAGAGGCTCTCTTTCTATAACTGCCATGGCAGGAAAGGATTCTGTAGGAATTTTATGTCATGCCCAAATTCTCAGAGGCTGTTTTTCTGATTTTTAGCTTGCCAACTGTCTTATTCTCTGGAACAAAAGGTGTTCTTGGGCTCTGGGGCCTGATTTAGTTTCTTATTTATTCACCTGCTTGCAGACCTTTGAGGAAGATGGTGAGTTATTCTGTCAGTGCCTGCTGTACATTTTTTTAAATATCTGTATATATGGTAAGAAATAATTTGATCCAAGATTGTTATTGAAAATCCAATATTTCTCCTAAATGCATTCAGTCTTCCTGATGCCAGTTTTTAAGGATGTAGAATGGAAAATTTCATCTCAGTGTTCTTTTCCCTCTCATTCTCTGACTCCTTAATTAAATTTATAGCTAATTATGCGATTTATTTTGTGTTGACATTTCAAAGACCTTAGAGCATCTGATGGTGAATGTAGAGTCTCAGTGTTTATTTCCATGGGTCCTTGAATGAATTTGTTATAACGGCTAATGGCACTTTTGGAATTAAGGATGGCCAAGGGATTACTAACAAATAGTAACATGTATGTCTCTGGAGATACAGAACTGTAAATATCCCGAAATATATAGAAAGAAATACTGAATTGTGTCACACGCAGCATTTACAATCCGGTAACACCACTACCACCAGCAATAACAGTAAATCTGCATGTCAGAATAGTTAAAACCCTTTTGTATGTTGTAGGTCCACTCTTTGACGTGGGTGTTGCACTTGGTGCTGGAAATCCTACGTTTGGATGATCAGATCCACCTGTATCCCATGAAACATGGATATACCTGTTCCTAAGGTGAGGAGTATCCATGGCCCTGTGGGGGACCAGGATTAAAATCTAGTTTTGGTGGTAATACATCCTGTATTGTCAGAGCTCGGTGAGTGCATCAGATGTCAGAGGAAGGAGCAAAGAAAAGGGAAACGAAAGGAAGCTGCACACTGCAGAGTAGTTTATTGACTATTCCAAAGATTGCTGGTCAGTGTAACCCTTTTAGAGGTTGGCAGTTTTATGATTTAGTTCTTATTTCTTACACTGAAGTAAAGTATTTGTCATTTACTCTCAGGAAGGTTTTTAAAAAAGCATTTGACAGAGGGCAGAGGAGGCAGCCCTGCAGTGCTGTTAGTGCAGGCAAGAATGAGAACCCAGCCATGCCTTTGTTCACCTAAACCAAAAGTACAAGTGAGGAAAAGGCAGCATGGCAGCAGCCCAAAATGTAATTGTGACCCAACATTGATTTTATCTCTTTGTGTACTAACATGAAATACTTTGTTCACCGTGAACTGCAAACCCCATAATTTATTGTTTGTTTTACCAATGAATGCACAAGTCAGTATCTCTCCATTTTATTGCTAGTTTATTTGTGAAGTGTTTATGAATCTGCCGAGCCTCTGAAGGTGGTAAAAATTTTATAAATAAGCAGAGGTGCAAAGTTCCTCACTGGAACTGTGAACTTTTCATGGTAGTAAGAAAGAGCTGCAGACTGGAGATCAAAATGCTTGGGGAGGAGCCCTAGGGCTCATGAAACCCTTGTGCAACCCCAGCTTGGTTTAAATGGCAAAAGGGAGGGTACAATAAGGCCCTGGGAAGGCTGCAGCCCCAGAGGAACTGCCATGAGATGCAGAAACCAGTGACAGAAAAGAACTTGCATAGGGAATGATGCAAATACAGCCAGATTTTATATGAAACATTAAAAAAAAACAACAGTATCCTCCAGGTCTCCTGACAGACTGGCACCACTCCTGAAACGAGACATGTATTTTTATAAACTATTTATTAATGGTTAAGGTAAGGGTGTAACTTATTCTCTTGTTTAACAGTTTTGCCCTGTGGGAATAAATGTGCAGTAGGATAAGCAGTCTGGCAATTAGTTTAAAACCTGAGGAGCAGAGGAGTTCACATGCTAGGAGAGAGGAGCACTGTGATGAATGATGTGGAGAGGTGGAAACCAGGGCAGTCGGGTGCCTTGTGCAATTCCCTTGTAGAGAAATGTGAGGCAGGCTTGGGGACAAAAGGAACAGAGCAAAGCAAAGGAGAAGGAGCAGATCCTGAGGATTTGCAACACAAAAAGGTTGTGTTGGGGTTTGGGGTAAAACTTGGACAGCCTGGGCAGGTGTTTAAGAGCAAACAGGGTGCCACAAACTGATAAAGAGATACCAAAAGCAACTCAGTGGGGCTAGGATGCTGCAGCTCTCAGTCTGCAACAATTTCTGGTCAGCCTTTGTGTATGCTTGGCACAGAACACGATGTTCCCAAATTGCTGGTAAAATTATAAAGGAACAGTTGTGAATTGAGCACTCTAAGGTAGAAGTGAGCCAGAGCCAGTACAACTGTCTGCAGAGGGAAATGATGATGGAGGAGCTGGGAAAAGAGAAAGGAATTGAAGGGGAAGGAAGGCACAGGCTGCCTGAGTTGGTGATTTGTAGTTAGGACGGCCACTTTTTTGTTCCTTTGTACTTTAAAGGACAATTGACTTTCATCAAAAACCCAATAGAAACAATTGAATGGTACAAACACAAGCACTGGAGATGTGTCTCTGCCACTCTTGCTTTCATTACTTTACAGCACAAAGTGGACTGAGGAGCGTGCCCTTCTTACTAACCCAGATTTGGTCCAAGCTTAACTGAAAATGTGCTGAGTGTCAAACAGGGGATGGGGAATGTAAGAGGCAACTAGATTTTTAATTTTTTTTTTTTTTAATTTGGTTGATTATTACCTTGAAAAGGGACCAAATTTGGTTTTGGAGGTTTTGGGTTTTGTTTGTTTGTTTGCTTGTTTTTTGAATTCCCGTGTATGCTTTATTATTTGGAATAGGTTATATTTTAGAGGCTCCTTTATTCTGGCTGTTTAAAGTTCTAATTATTAACTATCTGTCATTAAGGATTAAAGTATAGCATGGAAACAATGTACAGATTCTCATCCGTGAGCTCTGATACTACTTTGCTTCAGATCTCCAACAAATAAACCACTCCCAAGGTCTACAAAGTGAGAACCTGTTAAATATTAAAGTGTTCACTTTACCCTAAGAAGCTTCAGAATTAAGTCTTGCTGTTATGACTTGTTAAAGTATTACTTTGGGGAAAAAACTGCTGTCCCAATGACTGCATTGCTCTTTTTGGATCATCCAGCATCAGAAACAAGGATGTTATCCAGTGCTGATGTGCCCAGAAGTCACCAGGAATATGACATTTGCTCATGTTTTTGTACTGTAGCATGAATTCGATTCCAATGCCTTACCTGGATCTCTTCCCAGCAGGTGAAGATCTGCTCAAGAATATGAGCATGCAAAGGGAACAAAACTAAATAAAATACAGTAGAGCTGACTTCCATGCTCATCTAAAACTATCTCACAGTAGTCCCTGCTTCTGCTAATGAAACACTCAGAGCTCATTTTACTGTTTCTGCAAGTTGCCTTTGCTCAGCCCATCAGTGCAGAGGAAAAGCACTCAACCTGAGCTCTCTTCTGCTTCCAGATACTGTGTGAGACAGTGGGAATGAGCTCGAGAGCCTTGAAAAAATAACAAAGAAAAAATCCTGGGGAACTTGTATTGCCGATACCACCACTAACAGTTTGGATCTGAAGAAGTTATTTAAACAATGCTAGACTTTAGTATGTTATATGTAATAAATTCATTGCAGGTCCATCTTCAAAGTCATGTCTGTGGCCAAAAGGTTGATTACACATTTCTTTTAGTACTGAGTAAGGGTCAAGATCAAAATCATATACCTATTAAATCTTAGAACTGAAAACATTTATTCATATATATTATAGAAGTACAAAAATGGTTCTAAATCATCTCTATTGCCAGATTTTGAAATATAAATTTCTATTGAGCAATTGTAGCATGTTTTACCACCAGAAATATTTGCTTTAAATGCCCAAGTTTTAAGAATGAAAGAGAACATGTGGATTTGTAAATTCCAGATGCATTTGCTGTCCTGGCGAGGAAAATACCTTTTTTCTCTTATAAATACAGCAAATACTAATAACATGAATGCAGGGGGTGCAGTGTCAGTTTTTCCAACCAGTTTCCAGTGATCACACTTTAAAATGGATATGTCTCCCCTCTGCTTGGAAATGTGAAATTGAATTGGGGGATATTCCCATGAGAGCTGTCCAGGAACAGCTGATACCATCCCTCTGACTACTGCCTGTGGTTCTTTTGGCAGCACAAAATCCAATGCCAGCTGACACACACATTCACCTGGCTTGGCAAATACTGATAAAAAATTCAGTGTTGGGCCTTGATATTCAAGTCAAAATTAAAAAACTCTCTGTGAATATGTAGAGAGGCTGTCCTTGAGGAAGAAGAGGTGCGTGAAGAGGATTGGAGCATGCTTTAGAAAGGTGAGAAGGCCTTGTTTATGTTGTACATGTTGAGCTAACGTTGCTTGCAGTGCCACAGCAGAGTGACCGTGGCTCCTGCTTGTGGATCTCCTGAAAATAAACCCAAGGACTGGGAGCCAGCCCTGCCCAGAGCGCAGCAGGGAAACCTCGAACTGTGCTGCTGCTGGGGCACCAAGGTCCTCATTCCCCTGGCCGATGCTGGTTCTTTGGGGCTGAGTTAGGGCCCAGGTGATGCAGGGAGAGTGCAGCTGACAGTTTGCTGCCTGGGGGGCTGTTTCTCGGGGTATGAAATGCATGAAATGATCACATATTCAGTCAAAAGCCCCGGGGAAATGCATTATTTACCACTCTGCCTCCTGATGGTGTTTAGTCTGGAGCTGAGTGCAGCTTTGGCTGCAGTGATCAATGTGCAGAACCCGTGGGGCAGCCAGGAATGGATTTGGGAGCCACGCTGAGGATGCTGTTATTACACTGCTTTTCTATTGCTTTCAAAATCACTTTGTATCTGACAATGTGAACCGGTGTTGGAATAAATCAGCCGAGACTCCATTTTTTTTCTTCATGCAGAAAGCCAGTTCTTTATTCACAAAGCTCATATTTGTGGGAAATATCAGAAGGCACTGTGTTAAAGCTGGTCAGCAATACAGTGAAACTCAGTTCATTGGTCAGTAAGGTCTGTTGTATAAGTCTATCAAATTTTCTCTCTCTAGATATGTTTACATTTTTCCTTTTGTGGGTTCTCATGGGACAAATCTTTTTGTTTACATGGGTGCATTTGTTTTTCACCTTCAGAATACATTGTTGTGTTCAAGGACCTTCGCATTCTCAAAATATCTTCACAGAGGAACTTGCAAATTGTTTGTTAGCTGCACTTAGAAGAAATGAGAGGCCAGCTTTGGCAATTTTAGCAAAGCGAGGCCTGACTTCGTAAGGCCTTTCTTTTATAATTCTTCTACTTTTCTATGACATCTCCCCCTTTTCATTAATTTAAAAAAGGCTCATATGTTCTTATGTTAAAACAGCTTGTTCTTGTGAGGGCATTATTTCATTAGGTTATCACTGGTTATCTATTAGATATGGGATAAGATACATAAAAGACCGATTTCAATTAACAAAACATCAAATTCTATCATGTCATTGACACGGGCTTTCACAGCATGAGAACAAAAGAATAATGTCCAATGTCTCTTAGGGAAATGGAAATAAATGACCATTGTTTTAAAGTCCAGATAGTTGAGACTCAGTTCATTAGGTGGAAATGTTGATGTTTGACATCACTGAATGTCCTCCTGGGTCCTGGAGCAGGGAATAGCTGAAGAAGGTTACTAGGAACACTATACCATGATGATGGCATGAGGCTTTTGTTGGCAAATTGCCTCTGTAGTTTGTAGACACACCTATGTCCTACTTCTGTTCCTGTTCTGGCCACGAGGGCTGCATGGTGATTAGGTTGTTTCTCTTTCCACTGGGCCTCATTTCCTCAGAGGCCATCGATGTCCGATTGAATGAACAGGTGATGAACCTGCTGCTGATAAAACACAAGCACACCCTCTCTTCAAATCAATGAATCATTTAGGCTTTGCTGTGGCACACTCAATTGGGATTTAGATTTGATGATCTTTTTTCCAATCCTCTAATGCAAATATTGCATTGTTCAAAATGATTTGTTGTCTAAATTTCTAATACACATATTACATTATTTGGATGTTCTTAAGGCACAAAATTACTCTTCTTTTCATTTTTTTAAATGAGATGCATGTCTTTGGTTATGAGCATGAAGAAGCATCAAGGCAAAACAGTACATGTAGTGAACAAGAAACTGACAGCAATCAGGAATAAGTCAGGTACAACAATTAAGAATATTTCAGACAATACACATAATTAATAATACATGTGAAATTAGGTAATTAGGAATCTCTGAAATACTGTACCATCATCCTAGAGTCTGCAAACAGCTGATAAACCTCAATTTATTGAGGCCTTGGATAGTTATTCCCAGATAATAATTCCCAAGCTCACTCTAAAAATAGGTTCAGCTGTCATATATAAAGGATCAAATTGCCAAGTCAAAGTGACCTGAATCTAGTTTTGATGCAGAAAACATCTGGATTTATTGGCAAATTCTCCATCCAGGTAGAACCAAGACCTGGCCACTGCCCAAACTTCAACTGGGAGGGAATTCCCTAAACACATTTTAAAACAAGGCTCTCAAAAATAGCAGTTATGAGTAAAGTCTGTGGGGTTAAAGACTGATCAAACCATCTAGCAAGTGGATAGCTCTGTTTCCTTCAGGATAGAGATGCTTCAAACACAGCAAACTGCTGGAATGCTTCTGTAATAATAACTGGGAAAAACCACAAGACTAGCAGTTTGGAGGAGGCTTTCAACGAAGCTCAGGTATCTTGGAACTCTGAAAAATATTTCAAATTATGAGACAGCACTGGGTCAAACCATAGAGCCAGTGCAGGGATTAGCCAGAGAGCTAATCTGATCTAAGAGATGCATAAGCAGCTAGAGAACAGGAAAGAAGGATCCTGAAACAACACGTGTCTTTGGATAATTACACTAAGAGATGTTAAAGTATATGAGAAGCTGGCTATAAATACAGTAATAACATCTTATGAATAATGCCTATTGTAAAATCAGTAAATTCACATAATGTAATCAATATCTCAGCAGTTACTGTCTGAGGAAGTTGAGATAACACCTTTCTAAACAGTCGTGTACCTATCACAGTAAAATGAAACAAAGGAAGACATTAAAACAGCTTACAATCAACCACAGCCATAATGTAGAATCATAACTGACTCTTCCATGTTATCTATGGAAGATAAAACAGCAGAGATTGTAATGAGCAATAGAATCTTTGACAAAATCAAGGGTGAACACACTGTATCTTCTTTATCCACAAACAGGTGTTTGTCAGCATTTCATCACAGCTGTTTTACTCTTAGTCATCTTATCTCTTAAAAGAAAACAGCTATAGATCCTGCAATGCAGAAAAGTAATATTTAACTGTCTTAGACTGCAATGCAAGATGTAAGCAAAACTATGTATTCTATCACCATCTGTTAAAACCAGGTGGAGCAGTGTTCTTTATCTCTTCCATGACCCATCTCTCATAACACTGGGGAGGATATCTCTGTTAATGGGCCAGCTATTAAAACCAGGTGGGGCAGTTTTCTTTATCTCTTCCACAACCAATCCTCTCTCCAGGGAGATATCTTCCATTAATGGGCCATTGAGTGTCACTGTGTGACTGATAAAATTACATCATCCCACTGGGAGATGCTCTGCCCAGGGGGAGGAGCCAAGCATTCCTACCTGGGTAGAATCTGAGACTTGGAACACCACAGCAGCCTTTTCCACTGCATTCCCAGAGGAAAACCAGACCCTTCTAGGCCTCCACTGGACCTTCAGAGGAAAATCACACCCTTCTATAGGATCACTGCTTCAACAGAACCACACCTGTCATGCAGGAGGACTGCAGCCACCATTTAATGGGACTGCCACCAACACCCTGACCCACAGGGTGTCAGGTCGTGTTCTGACTTTGTCTACTTCAGCAGTAAAAATTCTTTTTCGTGAGATAATTATTTCTAAACTTTAAAGACCTGCTGCAGATAAAATTCAAGGTTATAGGACTTAGTTAAGAACTTAAAATTGATAATAATCAAATAATCTTGGGAGAAGAGGAGAACCGCAGGTGCACAGGGGAGCGGGCCCACGCTCAGAAAAAGCTAAAATGGCCTCAGGTGTGGCAGTGAACACCCTTCCTGCAGGAAGAGCAAATGACGTGAGCCTGGAGGAACCAAAGAAGATGACGAGGGAAGATTGGAGGAAAAAGAAAGAATTAGAAGAGCAGAGAAAACTAGGAAATGCACCTGCTGAAGTGGATGAGGAAGGAAAATATATCAACCTTCATATTCCTCAGTACATCTCCTCAGTACCATGGTACATAGATCCTTCTAAGAGACCCACACTGAAGCATCAGAGACCTCAGCCAGAGAAGCAGAAACTCCTCTGGAGATTGGCACAAAGGAGGAGTTCAGGAGCACGCTGTGGCCACGAGGTACCGCAAAGAGGCCTGTGAGAACTGTGGGGTACTGACAAAAAGAAAGACTGCATGGAGAAACCCAGGAAAGTTGGAGCAAAATACACAGACATGAATATTGCCCCAGATGAACACATGCAGCCTCAACTGATGTTTGATTACGATGGGAAGCGAGACCAGTGGAATGGTTATGACCCAGAGGAGCACATGAAAATTGTTGAGGAATATGCCAAGGTTGATTTTGCCAAATGTACCCTGAAAGCCCAGAAGCTTCAGGAGGAGTTGGCATCAGGGAAGCTGGAGCAAGTGAACTCCCCAAGACACCAGGAGGAGAAGAGGAATCAAATTCACAGACAAAAAGAGATCATAACATGAAGATGACAATGATGACAAATATGCAGATGACATTGATATGCCTGGGCAGAACTTTGACTCTAAAAGATGCATCACGGTCTGAAATTTACGTATTTGGGAAGACATTGCTAAATACTTGAGGAATCCAGATCAAACTGCTTATTATGATCCCAAAACAAGAGCAATGAGGGAGAACCCTTATGCCAACACAGGCAAGAGTCCAGATGAAGTCAGTTATGCAGGTGACAGCTTCGTTTGCTACACAGGCAATACCATTTCAGTGGCACAGGCTCAGCTGTTTGCCTGGGAGGGTTATGACAAAGCCTCTGAAGTTCATCTTCAAGTGGACCCTATAAAATTAGAGCTCCTTTATAAATCTTTCAAAGAGAAAAAAGATGATTTCAAGGCCCAGCAGAAAGAAAGCATCCTAGAGAAGTATGGAGGACAAGAACATTTAGATGCCCCCCCCAGCTGAACTGCTGTTAGCTCAAACAGAAGGTTATGTGGAGTATTCTAGGCATGGAACCATCATCAAAGGACAGGAGAAATCTACTGCTTGTTCTAAGTGTGAAGAGGATGTGAAGATCAACAACCATATGTTCATTTGAGGTTCATACTGGAAAGAAGGCGAGTGGGGTTACAAGTGCTGTCACTCCTTTGTCAGGTACTCCTACTGTACAGGAGAAGCTGGGAAAGAAATTGCTAATACAGAGGCAAGTTTAATGGAAGAGCAGCCTGAGGAGGAAGAACACATGACAAAACCCAAAACACTGATGGAGATCTGCCAAGAGAAACAGAAATGGAAAAAAAAAGCACAAGAAGTGCTCAAATTCTGACAGTGAGGGTGAAGAGAAAAAGAAGCAAGAAAAACTAAAAAAGGCTCTAAATGCTGAAGAGGCTTGACTTCTCCACCTCAAAGAAATCATGCAGTTAGATGAGAGGAAGAGAGCATACAACAGCCAGTATGAAGCCAGGGAGCCAACAGAAGAGGAGAGAGAACGAGTTGTCGCAAGAGAAAAGATCAGAGACTGACCAACCAGAGAACATAGAACATCATCTTCTGTGTCTAAGAAGCCTCAGCTAGACCAGGTTCCTGCGGCAAATCTTGATGCAGATGATCCTCTTACTGATGAAGATGATGAAGACGAGGACTTGGAAGACAGTGATGATGATGACACTACAGCTCTTCTGGCTGAAATGGAAAAAATCAAGAAAGAATGGGCTGAAGAACAAGCTCAAAAAGAACAAGAGCAAAAGGCCAAAGAAGAAAGAATTGGGATGGAGAACATCCTGAGTGGTAACCCACTGCTGATCCTTACTGGACCAGCACAGCCTCAGGCAAACTTCAAAGTTAAAAGGAGATGGGATGATGATGTTTTCTTCAAGAACTGTGCCAAGGGGACAGACGAAGCAAAATAGGACAAAAGATTCATCAGTGATACTCTGTGATCAGAGTTTCACAAAAAGGTCATGGAAAAATATATCAAATAGTACAGTTTTATGTGCCATGGTGCGTCAGGACTTGGTAGGTCGTGGCCGTTCCTTCCCTTTCCCTCAGAATTTAAGGCTGAATGTTTGGTCATGGATCCTCAAATGCTTTTCCAAGATCAGCAACAGCTTCATAATTAATAAGTGCTACATATCTTGGAGTTTTTATTCCTGCATATTGTATTCCTTTACAGTTTTAACTAAACCGGGTTTGTGTCTCAAAAAAAAAAAAAAGGCAGATCTAGATCTGCAGCGGCCAAGGCCAAGCCATACACTGGAGCAGGGTGGGGAGAGGCCCGCTGTGTCACCCCATATCTACAACAGGTCTCTTAATAAGAAGCAATTAAATATAGATCTGCCAGTCCCAAGTGATGGGCAGGCGCTGCCCCAAAAAGGGGTGAGGGGCGCTGAGCCACCCCACGCCACTGCTGCCGCCAAGTAGGGAAGGGAAAACTCTGTGGTACTGTCCTGCACCGCTGCACCTCTGTTCTCCCCCCTAAAACACCTGCGGTTGAAAAAGAGGAGGGGAAAAGGCAATAAAAAACAAACTCTAAAAACTGTACACCATAAGCAGAAAAACACCAAAAGACAAATGTAGAAAATGCTACAAAAGCACAAAGTGCCTGTGGCTCTCCTCTTCTTCTTTGGAGTCTGTGAGTTCCGCGGGGACTGCTGACTGAGGGGCCCAGCCCCGGGGGAGCCACTGGGTCCGGAAAGAAGCTTTGCTACAAAAATACTGTCCAGCTGCCGCCGGTCCCGCAGTTTACAAGTTCTGCTGGAGGACGAGACCAGCTCAGACGGCCACCACTCAACTGCCCCCACAGTCACCACGGTTCCCCAGAGAGCGGCAGCCAGCTGTCTCCGCGCCGCCTGTCCGTGCCATCTGTGGGGGTAACTCAGTCATGCTGGAGGTAATTTTGCAAGAGCACACAACCAAGTTCTGGTTCCCGGCTCCAGGTTCTTTGTTTCTCCACGCAGTTTGACTCTTGTCACCCCTACTGCCGTGTCTCGCCCCGGGATCGAAGGGAAAATGAATGACACGAGGGCCGTGTGCTCCTGAGCATCCTCATGCAGGGATACACACACAGGCACTGTCCCAGAACCAGAGTGTAGGCTCAGGCTCCACTAAATACATTAGCCGAGTTGGGGACCAGCCCCTGGACCACACAACACAGTAACAAAGGTATCAGCGTGTACTTATTGTACTTTCTCTCTCCTTTTCCCAACATATTTTGCCTAACTCACAGTTCGGCTTTCTTTCTATGACGCGTACATTTTCGCACGGTTGCTGCTCCCGCGGGCCATTTCCATGTCACCGTTCTGTTATAGATGGGTAATGAGAGGGTTGGCTCTCACAATTAAGGAGTGAACATTATATGTATGTATAGTTGTGTTGCTGTAATATGTCCTGCCCCCCCGGCCCTGCATTGTTATCATGGGATGGCCTTGGTAGCTGGGGCGTTTGGGAGGGTTGGCTTGTTACTATAGAAATACCTGACCTCCAATCAAGAGGTAGGAAAGTGATCTCCACCACTAGATGGCGAGGAAGGAGTCGACTGACAAGACTTTAGGAGAGGCTAGAGGTATAAAAGGTGGAGCATCCATTTTGAAGATGAGCACATGGCTAGTAGTCACAGGGGGCTCCCAGCGCTGTAACTTTTCCTTATTTAGTCCTCTTGTAGTTTTTGTTAGAGTTTAATAAAATTTTAAAAAGTGAGCAGTTGTTTCTCACAGTTCTGTTCTGTGACTTGTTTCCCCACTCCTTAGCAGACATACCTTCTGGATCTTGGCCGTTCACTCACCACTGTTCTTGAGACTGTTGTTCCCACGACTCACTGGGCCCTTCTCTCCTCAGCAACTCTTAGGCTGCCTCACCTTCCAGGACTCTCTTTTGGCTGCGTATCCTCCACAGTTCAGGACTGCGTTTGCGTTCTGTGACTCACAGTTTTGTTCTCACCTGGTGTGCGCTTTCTCCCAGCAGTTGTGTTCGTTTCTGTGCATTCCACACTGTCTCCAGCCCTGCACACTCCCTGCCTGGGTTCTGCTTCACTGGCTCTTGTCTTTGCTTGTTCCGTGCTGATCCTGCTGCTGACTGTAGCTGTAGCCTTTTGCTACTTTGGATATTCACTGCTTGAATTTCTCTTGGTGCGGATCCTGTGGCCAGCGATGCTCGGTGGTTGTGCTCGTGTGCTGTGTCTGCTGTTCGCTACCACCTTGGCCGTGCTTGTGGCCGGCTGCGATCTTCCTGTTGCCACTTTGTAGATTCCATCTCTAAATCCTGTCTTACTGCCTGGTCCTGTAGTCAGCTTAGCTCATTTCACCTTCTTCTTCCACAACAGAGTGTTTGTCTCGTGTTGATCACGTCTTCGGGGTCACCATATGTTGGAATAAATCAGCTGAGACTCCATTTTCTTCATGCAGAAAGCCAATTCTTTATTCACAAACTCATATTTGTGGGAAATATCAGAAAGCACTGTGTTAAAGCTAGCTGGTCAGCAATACAATGAAACTCAGTTCATTGGTCAGTAAAGGCTGTTGTATAAGTCTATCAAATTTTCTCTGTCTAGATATGTTTACATTTTTCCTTTGTGGGTTGTCATGGGACAAATCTTTTTGTTTACACGGGTGCAATTTGTTTTTCACCTTCAGAATAGATTGTTGTGTTCAAGGAACTTCTCATTCTCAAAATAGTTTCACAGGGGAACTTGCAAATTGTTTGTTAGCTGCACTTAGAAGAAATGAGAGGCCAGCTTTGGCAATTTTAGCAGAGCGAGGCCTGACTTCATAAGGCCTTTCTTTTATAATTCTTCTACTTTTCTACAACAAATTGGCAGCAAAATGAAAACGTGTCCCACTCACTTATGGCTTTCTGTACATGTTCTTCCTTTCTTTTCCCTTTAGTTGCCCCATATGAGGGGCTGGGTGTAGATCTTACCCTCGCTGGTGACCAAAATTCGGCTGCATTTAAATGGTGCAGACACAGCCCTGTGGGTTTTGGGAGTAAAGAAGGAGAATTTATTGCTGGAAAGGGGCTAGTGCTGCTGTGACGAGATCTATTTACAGAGTTCACCCACTCTCAAGCGGCTCTGTACATGAACTTGGATTTGGGAATTGCATGGTGCATCCCTGGGAGGGCTTGAAATGGCACCAGAGGGAGGGAAAGCAGGCATTGTTATGTGGGATTGCACATGGTTTTAGAAGCTTAGAAGCTTACACAAGGCACAGGAAAAGTACACCTTTGTGTTTGACATTTACATTTTCAAGTTTTACTACAAAAAGACAGCTAAGCCCCATTAATTCACTGAGAAATCCTCACTGAAGTGATCAGTTTATGAAAATTATCTTCCTGCCATTGAGTGGAATTAATTGCTAATGAAAAAAAAGGTGTATCAAGACACCAGATAACTTAATATGTGAATAATGTATTTTTGCTGTATTTTGCTAAGTTAAGAAAAATTCAAGTGATATGACCTTACTTACTCCTTAGGTATAAATATATAGCCCTACAATCATCACTTATGTTTTATAATGCTGTATTAAAAAATAAGCAATTAGTTGAGCAGATAAAAAGTTAGACCTTTTTTTTTGATAGAGCACTAGGCTGTTAGGTGAAAAACAGGATTACTTGTCAGAAAAATCAGAATCCTAGAACAGCTGTAGGTAGAGATGGGATTAAAAAAAAGTCTTAATACTGAAACATGGCATTAAGAGGCTGAGGATAAATGCAGACAGTTGGTGAGAAGGTTTGTACACAAATTGGCTTGGATCATGTCTTGCCTTTGGAGATGAGTCAATTGGAACATTAAAGCTGATGGACACTGGAAAGATCTGCTCTCTGCAGGCCAAATCTGTGCTGGGAGGCTCCAATCAGGTGCTGCTGTCACTGACTTTGGGGATCTGATGTGGCCAAAGAGGACAGGCTTTCCCTGTGGCTCTGCTGCCATTTTTCAGCTGTAGGGAGTGTCTCTTTCTGTAGGATGTAGAAAAACAAAGCAGAATTAATTAATTCAGATAGGAACCTCATGATGTTCATTGGGATGGGTAGAGTGCAACAAGAAGAGGGGTTTGGGCTCTTGTTTGGAAAAGGTGGGGGGTAAGGGCAGAGAAAAGTGCTGGGGTCCCAGTTTGGGAAGGTGGGATGAAGGGGTAACACACCTGAAGCTGAGCAAGCACAACTTGTGTTCTCAGAAGAGAGGACTCTCATTCTTTTTTGGCTTCCCACTGTTGTAGATGAGCAATGAGGTGGCTGGCTCTCACAGTTAAGGGATGAACATTATGTGTATGTTAAGAGAAGTTTTGTAGATGTATGGTTATGTTACTGTGATATGTCCTCCCCCTTGCATTGTTGTCATGGGGTGACCTGGGCACTCGGGGCATTTGGGGAGGGTTGATTTGTTACTATGGCAACACCTGACCTAAAATCAAGGTGTAAGAAAGTGATCTCCACCACTGGACAGCAAGGAAGGAGTGAGCTGACACTGACAGCACTTTAGGAAGGGCTAGAGGTATAAAAGGCAGAGCGTGAATTTTGTAGACGAGCACATTCCATGCTCTCAGCACTGTCATTTTTCCTTATTTAGTCCTTTTGTTGTATTTTGTTAAGGTTTAATAAACCTTTGAAATTTTAAAAGTGAGCATCATTTCTCACACCACTGCCTGATGTCACAGCTGGGAAATGTGTTTCTCTTGATGCCCCCCACTCATTCTGTCTTATTCCTTCCTTTGGCTACTTCTGTGGAAATATCTGGTGGGAGTTTCATTTTCTCAGACTCCTTGGTACGGTCAGTGTTGCAGCTTTTTGATACTTAGCAAGAGAAGAGTTTCCTAGGTGCAGTGCAATCACATGTACAGCATTCAGTAGGAAACCTTTAGTTTCCTCAGATAAATGAAATATGTGAAAAAAATACTTATTTGACATTGAATGAAGCTCCTCTAAGCTGAATCTGAAAATCACAGCTAACTGAAAATGGCAGAAAAAAGGCAATTGTGCTCTCTAGAGACAAGGGCAAGTGATAGGTGGATCAGCTGAAGAAAATATTTTAAAATTAGTTTATTGGAAGGAATAAGATCAGCTGCTGTAATGTTCTCTATGTTGCAAACCTGCTACTGCAGCTCAGGCTGTTCCTATTGCAGCAAAACATTCTTGGAAGGACTGGAAAAGCTTGCCCAACAGAGCTCCATACAGTAAAATCTCTGTAATTCAGCTTCCACCAGCATTTCTGGGCCTAACCCATCTTCAGGGCCCTATAACTTAGCTTTCAGATCTTCATTTGGTGCTTGCAATGTGCTGTGCTGTGATTTCACATTTGTCCAGACATCATGATGTGAAATTGTGCTCTCCTGATGGTGAAGCCTTGTTCAGATCAGAACTGTGTAGAGTTTTATATTTATGTATTTGTATTTATTCCAGAGGCCTATGGCCACGTGGACTCCTTGCAGAGTGGGAAAATGGGTGGGTGAATGCCAGTACAGCCAATGAATATTTTTGAGTTCACTGAGAGACTTAATCCTGCAGGATGAAGTAGTTGTGCTGTGCTCAGAGGAGGGCAGGAAAATCACAGAAGGCCTCTGAACCTGGTGGTTGGAAACACCAGACGTGGGTAGAAATTTTAAAAAGTACAGTCTTAGTTATACAAGAAAAACATGTGAGTGTGGGTTATTTTTTGTAATTTGAAGAAGGGCGATTTGGGCAGCTGCACTAAAGGTCTGGTGTGAGTACTACAAATGGCTGAGATAAACATGGTTCTTAGAGGCAGAATCAAAGTAGGGAAAAAGCACTGAAACTTGAATCCCTTGACTAAAAGTAAATCTTTTTCCATCCCATATGGAGCCACATGAGGTGTGTTGTTCATATGTTTAGCATCTTATAAAAATAGCACTTTGTTTGTCACCAGTGTTTTCTGCAGGCTGTAAATACTCTTTGTGCCTATGCCATGGATTAGATGCATGGATAAGTGCCTAAGACAGTAATTTTAACTCCCAGATGTGTGAGTGACTGCCTTGTTTAACACTCCCTGATGGGAACTGTCACCCCTCACCCCTGGTCAGAGTGACCTGTGAGGTGCAGGTTCTCCTCTGTGTTGTGCTACAGGTTCTCTGTTAATTGCAGTGGGATAATGCTGTATATGCAGAGCTGTAAATATGGGTAGGGGAGGGTGTCTTACTTACAGGTTTTTGTAGATCTTTTGCAAAGTTCTCTTGTGCCTGGAAATTGCTTTAAAATGATGAGTGGTACTAAAACTTTCATCTGTTAAATGAATAAACACAAGAGAATATTCCTTATTCAGGATGCTTTGGTGCATGTTAACTAACCCATGTAGTGTGTCTGTGTGGCTCCTGTAGCACAGGGAGGGGGAGGGCCTTTCAGAAGGGAATCCCACTTTGAACACTTGATGTGAAAAAGCAAAAATTGGCCTAGTGATGTACCTGAGGTGGAAAGGAAGTCTGTGTCACAGTGAGGGTACGAGCCCCCTGTTCTGCTCTTGCAAACAGGCTTTATTAGTGCACGGTGTTTATAGGTCCTAAGTTCCTCCTAAAATACCAAAGGCAGCCAGCTTGGCATAGTTTGGTCACCATTGAATGTCCTGCCAGATCCCCCTCTCCTGAAAGGCTGTGTGCTGCTTCCACTTCCCTCAGGAGGGACTGATGTGACAGCAGAGGGGTCACACACAGCCCTGCCCAAGTGCTTGTATCAATGTGCACAAAAATCCAGAAGTGGTGATGAAATCCAGGAAACCCAGTTCTGATTAGGGTTAATGCTTAATCACCTATTTATAGGAAGGAATTAATTGTGGAGGTTGTTTTACCAGGATTGAAGAGAATTGCTAATTTTCTCAGGTAGCTCAAAGCTCTCCTAGTGAAGGAAGAAGAGGGGGCTGGCTGTTCTTTTATGGCCCTTCAGGAAGGGTTTAAGGCTTTGCACTTCCTCCAAGTGATTTTTCTGCCTGGCTTGAGCAGCAGTTTTGCCAGATCCAGGCAGGCCCTGAGGCAGATCTGAGGCTGTTCATGATGTGATTTCTCAGGCTGGTGACAAGTGGGCGCTGCCAAGTAAACAGAGTGACAAAATGTTTTTGTGCCGGCGTGCCGGCTGGCATTTCTGACTGGCCAGTGTCTATCCCTCGGCTTTCCAGGTGTATTCCTTGGTGCCAGCTCTTTCACACAGTTGAGTTTTGTGGTGGATCCCTGCTAGCCTGGCCTTCTGCTTGTGCTGGCAGTTGCTGTTGAGCTCTAGGAGGCAACAGGACTGGCTGTGGCCATCTGAGCCCTGTCCTGGCTGAGCTGGTCACAAGGCTGTGGGTTTTGCTGCTCTGGATCCTCACCTGGCTCCAATTGCAGAGCTCAGGTCATTCCCAGGCTTGGAGATCCATGGAGATCAGGGCCCTGCTTGTGTCTGCAAGGGCAAAACACTGCAGGAGCTCACCCCACCTCAGAGCTGGAGCAGCCAGCAGTGACATTTGGGCAGTTTCAGTGTCCATGTGGATGGCTCTTGCCCAGCTGGGTGATACAGAGGAGAGCTTCTTGTCCTCCCCAGCTGTGTCACAGTCACATCATCCGTCATTACCCATCCTCCCTACCGTTCCAGCAGGAATTTCTCAGCCAGGAAGGCTGTGCTCCAAGGCATGGCTAACCCCAGCTGCATGGAGTGTGTGCAGAGAACTTGCCCTTGGTGCTCCGAAGCAAGTCCAGGCTGCCAGCCAGGGGCAGGACCTGCTGGCCAGGCTGGAGGTGTCACCTGTGCTGTCACTGTGCCAGGACAGCAGCTCTGGGGGGAGCCCTCACTGCTGTCAGCTGCTCCTCTGGAGAGGAAGCCTGGCAGGTGGGAGCTGGGCAGGGGGAACTGGCCAAGGTGCTGGCCACGGGGCCCTGGGCTCTCTGAGAGGAGCAGGGGGGGCAGGATGGGACCCGTGGGGCAGCAGAGGTGTGAGCTGAGCAGGCTGAGGTGGCTGCTGTCAGCCTGAGCAATGGGGGAGCTGTGTCCCTCCAGGCTGCCTCTGCTCACAGGGAATTTGCTACTTGTGTATAGCAGAACTTTTTGGATCAGAGGGAGAAATAACATTTTCCCCCCCTTCTCCTGTTTTCGACCTACAAGTTCACCTGCTGTTTCCCTTTCCTCCTCCCTTCGCATCCTGCTTGCTGTCCAGGGCTGTTTGGGACAGATTGTCAGTGTGCACAATCACTTAATTTGTCACCTTTGTCCTTACCTTAGCCCAGTGAAATGTAATAAACAGATCTTAAGCTGACCTGGGTGTTTGCTGTTGTTCTTTGTGGCTGACCAGCTGGAGTTTGTCCTGGTGATCTGCAGGTGGGTCTGGATCCCAGAGGCAGAGCTAGCCTCTCCCACTGTGCTCTCTCCACAGCTTGGCAGAGCTGAAGAATCAGCAGGGCTGCAGCAATCTGTCCAGAGCAGGAGCAGGAGGGAGGATGGCAGCTGATTCAGTGGCTGAACTGGATCCACTTGCAAGGAGTCTTTGAATTATTTGGTGCTGCTTCAGAAAATCCTATTCAGTAGTTGTAGTTTGGTTTGGAAAGAGAATATTCTAAAGAAGTAGGGCTGGACATCTCATCACCAAAACCAGATTGCAGTGTCGTGTACAAAGTAGCAGAGTTTGGTGCTGACTCCTCCTGGCAAACAGGCAAATGTGTCCCAGGGAGGATGGTCGGGACCGAGATTGATTAAAAGAGACAGCTGGAGCTTGCATCCTCTCCCCAGAGCCCTTCCCTTGCCCTTCATGCCCTTCAGAACTGCTGCCTGAATGAATCACTGCCTTGTCCTTCAGAAATCCAAGCCTTGCAGCCTCCCTCGCTTCCACAAATGTCTGAGAATTCTTGTGGAGTCAGCACTAAAGAACGAAACGGATGGAATGACCTTTGGGGTGTTACTGATTCCACTGACCATGGTCGGTGTGAAGCCTGCCCTGCTTCCACAGGGAAGAAGTGGGCATCCAGCAGGCAGCCATCAGGGATCCATGAGGGGTCTGTCGGGGGTCCATGAGGGGTCTGTCGGGGGTCCATAAGGGATTCATGAAGGGTCTATCGGGGATTAAGGAGGGGTCCATCAGGGGTCCGTCGGGGATCCATGGAGTGTCCATCGGGATCCACGGAGTGTCCATCAGGGATCCACGGAGTGTCCATCAGGGATCCATGGAGTGTCCATCGGGGATCCGCGGGGTGTCCATCAGGGATCCATGGAGTGTCCATCAGGGATCCATAGAGTGTCCATCAGAGATCCATAGAGTGTCCATCGGGGACCCGTGGGGTGTCCATCGGGGATCCATGGAGTGTCCATCGAGGATCCACGGAGTGTCCATCGTGGACCCGCGGGGTGTCCATCGGGGATCCATGGAGTGTCCATCGAGGATCCATGGAGTGTCCATCGGGGGCCCGCGGGGTGTCCATCAGGGATCCATGGAGTGTCCATCAGAGATCCATGGAGTGTCCATCGGCGATCCGCGGGGTGTCCATCAGGGATCTATGGAGTGTCCATCAGGGATCCATGGAGTGTCCATCGGGGATCCGCGGGGTG
This sequence comes from Irena cyanogastra, assembly GCA_013397155.1. Taxonomy (NCBI): domain Eukaryota; kingdom Metazoa; phylum Chordata; class Aves; order Passeriformes; family Irenidae; genus Irena; species Irena cyanogastra. The sequence goes on along the minus strand of VWZV01009273.1, from coordinate 348,356 downwards.
TCCATCGGGGATCCATGGAGTGTCCATCAGAGATCCATGGAGTGTCCATCGGCGATCCGCGGGGTGTCCATCAGGGATCTATGGAGTGTCCATCAGGGATCCATGGAGTGTCCATCGGGGATCCGCGGGGTGTCCATCGGGGATCCATGGAGTGTCCATCAGAGATCCATGGAGTGTCCATCGGCGATCCGCGGGGTGTCCATCAGGGATCTATGGAGTGTCCATCAGGGATCCATGGAGTGTCCATCGGGGATCCGCGGGGTGTCCATCGGGGATCCATGGAGTGTCCATCAGAGATCCATGGAGTGTCCATCGGCGATCCGCGGGGTGTCCATCAGGGATCTATGGAGTGTCCATCAGGGATCCATGGAGTGTCCATCGGGGATCCGCGGGGTGTCCATCGGGGATCCATGGAGTGTCCATCAGAGATCCATGGAGTGTCCATCGGGGACCCGCGGGGTGTCCATCGGGGATCCATGGAGTGTCCATCGGGATCCATCGGGAAGCGCCAGGCGCGGCTGTGCCCAGCGCTGCCCTCGGGCGCCACCTGGCGGCCATCAGCGGCCATTGCGGCCCACACTGCTGCGGCCCGGCTGCGAGTTGTGTCGGGATAAAACGGATAAAGGGATAAAGGGATAAAGAGATAAAGGGATAAAAGGAAGTGTCCGGGGAGGAGGGATAAAAAATAGAGCGCAGTGTCCCGGGAGCGGAGATACGGGATAAAGGGCAGTGTCCCGTGTCCGAGGGCAGGGACACGGGATGGAGGGCAGTGTCCCAGTGCTGAGGGCAGGGACATGGGGAAGGGGGCAGTGTCCCGGGGCCAAGATCACAGGATAAAGGGCAGTGTTCGAGGAGCAGGGATGGAGGGCAGTGTCCCGGTGCTGAGAGCAGGGACAAGGCTCAAGTTCCCTGAAGTGCCAGAGCACCAGCCTGCATTCAACACATCAGTGCTATGGGACACACCAAGTGCAGCTCCGGCCTTTGGCATTTTTAGATTCTTCAGGTTTTAGGTTCTTCAGGAGGAGGGAAGCCCAGACAGCTGTGTAGAAGAGCCATTTTTAGATGCTGGAGCTGGCAATTGCATTTCAGGCTGGGTGCAGAGCAGGCTGTGTGCCACACGCTCTCTCCAGCCCCTTCTGCCGTGGGGCAGAGCAGAGGGGACACCTGGGGCTGCCCTGGACCCCCCCCGTGTGGGAATGCTCTGGCTTGGGGGAGCACTGCAGGCCAGCCTTGGGCTCCTGGGGCTGCCACAAGAGCTCCTGGGACCATTTGCAGCCCAGCTGTTCCTGAGCTTTTGGCAAACCTCACTGGGGTTGTGTTTGCTGGATGTATTTGCCTGGGGAGCTCTGCCCTAGTGACTTCACCCAGAGCACTGGCTTTCCTTTTTTCATGAGGAATTAAAGAGTTGCAGAGATTTCTGACTGATTGTGGCATTGGTGAAGGGGTTGACTGGATGAATTAATGGAGGGGAAGCAGGTGGGACAGCTCCTCACTGAGGATAAGTGGAAGGAACTGCTGTTTTTCCCTTTTCCTTTAGGTCAGGCAGAAACAAAGTCAGGAAGGTGAGAGAGGTCAGCAAAGATCCCTGCATGTTTATTGCTCATAAAAGTGTTTTTCTGGTGTTGTTTTCTTTTCCTTTTTTCTGATGCAGCCTGAAAGAGTGTCTTTGCTGTTTTGTTTTCTGCTGTGTTTTTTTTACGGACAAGATTCAGCCTAAATCTTCCCCTGTGATCTAATCAGGCTCTTATTCATTTCCTGGTAGGACTTGATGACTTGTGGTACACTAAGATTGTGAAATGAGAAGATTTCAATGAGAAAGATATCACCTTGGTGATGTATTTAATTCCAGAAGGTTTGTGGAATAAAGCCAACAGAGTTTTATTTGTTACTCTCTCAAACTTGAAACATTTATTTAAAAAAAAAAAGGAAAAAAAGGAGAATAGGTCAGAAAATATGGTGATTTTTTATTTTTGTCCTAACCTCACCTGAAATATTGATTGTTTGATTTTCTTCTGATAACCAATCCTTTTGTTTTCACTGGGTTTGCTGCTGCAGTAGCATTGGACTGTAATAGGATCATAAATCATAGAATTGTTCTTTCTTTCACTGAGTGGTGTAAATTTGCCTTGATAAGGGGACTTTAGTTCACCTGGCCTACTTGGGATGTGCCACTGTGTGCCAGGTGTTCCCATTCAAACAGCTTTTCATTGCTGCTTTGATACATATCAAGGACTCTCATCAACAGCCATTGCTTCATAAAAAGTTCTAATTGGGAGGGAGTAAAAAAACCTTTATTAAATGCCATGAACTTCTGGATCTGAATGCAATAAAATAATAATTTATGATATATTTTTAGGGATAAGAGATTTAAGTGCATATTAATTAAATGAATAATGAAAACCTTTGTGAGATTCTCTCCCACAAGTTGCAAGTAGCTGTTTAATCAAATTCTTTCTATGGAAAAATGCATTTCATTATAACATAATTAGCACATCTATTGTGTTTTAATACAACTTGTGCTAAAGTGTGTTTGATCTGGCGTTTGCTCATGGCAATTAGCAGTGAAGGAATTGAAGTTTTTTGCTTTATTCCAGGCTTTGTAAATTATAAGTGCCATATCTGGGGAAAATGGATGTGATCTTTTGTAAAGTGCTAGATTAATCTTGGGAGTATATTGGGGTAGTCATTAGCAGCAGCAAAAAGAGGAGGTGAGGAGCTATGCTGCCTAAAGATGCAAATTTAGGGGTGATTTTATTTTCTGGCACTGGTGTGTTCTGTTGTGTCTGCACTGTGCCAGTCCTGAGGGAGCTGGAGTTCTGTACCCTAGAGTGTTCTGTTCAGGAATAGGTACAGGTTCTGTACCCCAGAGTGTTCTGTACAGGAATAGGTACAGGTTCTGTACCCCAGAGTGTTCTGTGCAGGTTCTGTACAGGTTCTGTACCCTAGAGTAGTCTGTACAGGTTCTGTACTCTGGAGTGTTCTGTACAGGTTCTGTACCCCAGAGTGTTCTGTTCAGGTTCTGTTCAGGTTCTGTACCCCAGAGTGTTCTGGGCAGGTTCTGTTCAGGTTCTGTTCCCTGCTGCAGTCTCGGGGAGCAGGGAGGGAGGGGGCTGGGCTGGGGCTCAGCCTCGGCTCCCATCTGGATCCCACTCCTGGATCCCCTGGGGCTCCCCTGCTCCGGGGCTGTGCTGAGCAGGGTGGTACTCTCTGCCCTATCTGAGAGGCAGAAGCTCAGGAGTGGTTCAGGGGCACTCTGATTCCAGCCTGGCTGCTGAGATCCCAAAGGTCTGCGGGGCCATGGGATGGGTCCTGCAGTGCTGGCAGAGGCCCCACAGGGTCCAGCCTTCCCAGCTAGGGCTTTTGTCTGCCAGCAGTTGTGCAAGGAAAGGAGAAAACTGCTTTTACAGAAAGGTGAGTTGGTGCCTAGGCTGGGTTCATTTTGAGTGTTTTTATGGCCGTTTTTGTCACTGTGGCTCAAAGTCCGGTATTGTCCCCTGAGTGAAGCTCATTAATGCGCAGAAAGTCCAAAGTTGAGATTGGCTTTTATGTAGTAAAAAACAACATAATACAGTACAGGAATATAAAAAGAAACCGTCCAGTGCAAACATCATATACATTGGAAATGGATACAGTATTCCTTAAAATAACTTTAAAAAAATCAGGCTTAAAACCAGCAATTCCAGGTAATAGGATCTGGCTGATACCTACCAAAGTACTTGACTTACTGCACTAAATAATTTCATAACTAACTTTACCTGCTGATAGCCAATACCACAGGTACTGACAAAATCCTTAAACTCTAAGTGTTATTAGTTAGCATTCTTTATAATACACAAATATGTGGAACCTCTATAGCCCATACTGCTGGCTGGATTAAGCAAAAGAGAATAAACCCATTAAAAATAAAACCAAGGCTTTTACACCCCGAAATGTACTCTTTAAAAACAAAGGATGGGATCTGAAGCTGATTTGACCAATGGACAGAAATCTCCTCAGTTTTCTTTTAGTTCATATTTGAAAATTGGAGTGATTACGTTGTTGATGTTGCATTAGTGTCCAGCCAAGTATTGCATTGGACAACTTTTTACAGCAGCGAGAAGCAGTGTGAGACCATTATTGAGCATTGTTGTTTCCGGCCAAGAAAATATTTTGGGGGAAGGGAGTGTGAATTAGAGATGATGTGAACAAGTAAAGACAGGATTTGTGAGGTTCCACTATACTTGTTTAAGAAAACAAAAAAAGATTTAGTATTATTTGGTTAGCTACCAGATTTAAATAATCAAATCAACTAAACTAATACATACAGCTCCAGCACAGATCCTGCACAGTGGAGGATCTGTGTAGTAGGGCTCTGTTCCTGTTGGAGGCAACAGGACTCTGCACTGCTGGAAGCCAGAGACAGGCCATGGTCCCAAGGGACCTGCTTTTCCCAAAATGTGTTTGGCTAGGTCACTTCCAGTGTGGGAAATTTCATTCTGGTCATTCTGTGGCTCTTCACCAGGTGGGGAACTGAGCACAGTCCCTTTCCAGGGACGAGGTGGCTGCAGCTCCAAACCTGCCTTACATTTGTGGGGCTTTTATGCAGCTGAGTGTATGGGTGTGTAGCATTCTGGTTAGGGAGTCTACAGTATTTTCCCAGGTGGAAAATACTCCTTTTACAGTACCTGCTTAGAAAAAAAGCACAACAGTTTCACAGTAATGAGGCCCTTCATTTTCTGTCCCTGAAAAAATGGTATTGCTTTAATAATGCTGAATAAACCCCCTATTCAACCTCTTTAGAAATCTAGAGAGACCTATATTTCCATCTAGAGAGATTTACAGTGTTGGAGTCTTAACATTCCTATGATCTCCACATTTCCTGCCCTGCAGGATATGTTCCATTGAGTAACACTGGGATCCTATTTACAGAGAGAAAAAACAATTTTGCTGCTAGCTAGAGCAAATTCTAGCATGCCAGAAATGGGTCTGAAATTGTCATCAGGCTGTTAAAAATGACAGATGAAACCAGATTGTGTGTCTAAAAATCCTGTCTAATTTTATCTTGAGTAACTCATAGATGTAGTAGAAGGCTATAAAGCAAAAATAATTAATAGAATGGAAAGAAGGAAAAAAAAATGCTTATTTTTGAGAGTGATGGAATAATTTCTAATACTAAGTGATAGACCATATGTTCCTCCTCTCTTCTGCTGGGTGAGCATAAGTGTGGAATATCAATAAAGATGTTGCAAGAGGGGCAGGCAAAGCAGCCAGCTGGAGATCCAGGGGGTTAAAACATCCCTTCCCAATGCCACTGAACATCTCTCTCCCAGCGGAGGGTGACTGTGGATGGAAACAGCACAGGAGGAGAGGATTGAGGGAGAGATGGGGACAAGACCAGGAGAACTGGGGAAGATGGGGAGAGGAGGTGTGTTCTGGAAGACTTGAGCAGGTCAGTGAGTAGGAATTTTAGGCCAAAAAATTAATTTTTTGGACAGTAGTGCTGGGGGAAGTTAATATAGGCAATCTCTGTGTGCCTTTTTAACCCTACTGCAGGTTTTTTCCATGCCTGTTTGAAATCCTACTACAGCTTGAGGGAAGAGCTGTGAGTTCCTCTTTGGCCACTGGCAGTCTCTTGGTGTCTATCTGTAGCAGGAGGGAGAAAATTCATTTTGAGCTTAATATACAAAATCTTCACTTGGTTCTGATCCATACAGCTCAGCTAACATCTTGAACCTGGGTCCCCAGTCATTGAGAAAGTCATAGTCAATGTCTGAGTCTGAGGACCCCGAGCCCAGAGAGCTGAGAGATTCTGCGATGGACTCGGCGCCTTCGTAGCCGTAGATGTGCAGGGTGTCGTAGGGCAGCAAATCCCTGTCGTTGTCAGCCTCATCCTTCTTCACCTCAATCATCATCTCCATGCCCCCAGCTCCAGGGGTGATGTTCCCAGGAGGTTTCTGGACCTGAGCATACGGAGAGGGAGCGGCCTCGGCCTTGAGGCCGTTCTTGCGGACGGAGTTGAGCACGGACACGTCGTAGCTGGTGGTGTCCATCTCGCCCCCTCCCTCCTCGTCATAGGTGACCAGCTGCTCGTGGATCTCTGCCACGCTCCTCCCAAGCCCGCTCAGGTCCTTCTTGTGCCTCTTTCTCAGCAGAATCAGCAAGGCAATTACTGCAAAGGAAACTTAGATGAGTGCTTGTGAATAGAGAAGTGAGACATTGAAACAGATAAATAGATATGTAGCACTGTCTGACGTGGTTTTTTTTTGGGTTTTTTTTTTGTTGTTTGTTTGTTTTTTGTTTTTTTTTGGTTTTTTTTTTTTCTTTTCTGGAGTGTTTTTTAACATATATTTTTTTAAAAAATAGTTAAAATTTCTATTTAACTGTAGGGCTAGTTGAAGAGTTCAGTCTTGACAGGGATTGTCCACCTGCCTCTCGAGCTGGAATCACAAGTACAAATGCATGGTGTCACAAGGTCATTGAATCAACTATTGCCTTGAGCTCTTAATGCCAAGCATCAGGTGCTACTTATGTGGTACTTGCAAAGCAGGCCACTTCTCAGGCAAGAGAAAGGTATTCAGCCTTCTCTGATGGATTTTGAATGCAGCAAACAGGTACTGGTCTGCTGATTTGTTACAAATGTATTTATGTTCACTGCAGTGCTTAAAGGGTTTCCAGACTAGTTCTGCCATAGGAACCAGGAATCCTCTTGTTATTGCTCCAGCCCAAATTTCCTGTTTTATAGCTGTGTATGAGGCTGGTTCCAGTAAATCAAGTATATTATACATGTGTGCAATAGCCTCTCCAGTGAGTCAGCCTGTCTAGAGGAGTGAGCAGCTTTGCAGCTGAATCTGTTCTAACAGGCCAGAGAGGAAGAGATGTGAGATGAATCAAATAGGTACAGCATTTCTGGCTTCATGACCATTTCATAGCAAAAAAGCTTTTGTAGATCTCAGCTAAAGAAAGAACAAACCAACTCTCACACTGTAGTGCAGAGAACATTCCAAAAGTCAGATACTCACTGATGATTGTGAAGATGCAGATAAAAATTGCCACCAGTGCTTGTATGCTGACGCCAACCTGCTTTGCTCTCTCCTCACAGAAAGTGAAGTTGCCTTTCTCGTTGCACTTGCAGACGCTGATGAGCAGAGTGTTTGTGCTGGTGAGGTCGGGGTCGCCGTTGTCTGAGATGAGCACAGGCAGGTAGTGGAATTTGGCAAGTTCCCGGTTGAACTGCCCGTATCTGACAGTGATGTTAGCCGTGTTGTCTGCAAGAAGCAAGGACATCCCATTAGGTGATAATCTCTCCCAGATTGTCCTCATAGATTACAGTGAGTTGGTGCCTCTTCCCCTCAGACACTGCCAGCCTTCGGGGAACGCAGTGAAGCTTTGGTTTCATTAAACATACTTTTTTTCCAGTATGTTAAGCCTTTAAAAATAAAGAGTTACTTAGCTCAGCTAGACCAACCACAGGTCAGTGCTACAGCTTTTCTTCCTGAGCCCTGGGGTCCTGCTCTGGGCAGCTGAGGAAGGGCACTGCAGGGATACACTACCATAGTTCTCAATCAGCGAGAAGTTGCTGTCTTCTGTGGCCAGCGAGTATCTGAAGAAACCTCTGGGTGATGTTTCATCCTTGTCAACAGCTGAAATCCTGACGATCACCTACAAGGATGGAAGAGGTCACAGTTTTCAGTGTACATTGCTTCCAGTGGTAAAACCTGTGGGATATTTGGGCTGGGATGTGTGTCCTGTTAACCCTTCACTTCAGGGCAGGACACAGACATCTCACAATACTCCAAGTTTTTTCAAGTGAGCAATTTCTTTGTGGGTGTTCAAAAGGACCAGTTTTGCCTCTTCAAATTTTGTCTAATGAAAGCACGAAAAAGGCTCATTTTTAAAGACATATGGCTTGTTGAAATGTCTAAGATGGTGTCTTCTAAAGTCCTCAACCTGCTCTGAGGTGTGTCATTCTTGGAATGCCTTTGAGGCTGCCATGCCTGAAGGACATGCTTGGGTTTTGAAATCTTCAACCTGATGTATATTAGATGCATAAAATACAAAAAATGTGTCTGGTTATATCCCAAATATATTTTAAAAATTAAACTAAAGGTGAAAACAATACCTTGTGTGTTCTATCAGATAGTCCAGGCAGTGACAAAGTGTCCTGGTTCCAGCCAGGAAAGAGTTAATATTTTTTCCAGTAGCTGTGAGGGGGCACAGTGCTTATTCTTGAACATCTCATGTCATTTCTGGGAGAGGAAAGGGACTCTCTTCCTGGAGAAGGGGTTCCTTCTGCTTGAGCAGGAGTGGTGGGATAATGCTGGTGCTGGGCCAGAGGGAGCACGTTGGGTGCTGAGGCTGCTCTGCACACTCTCTATTTTTTCTATATTTCTGTTGTTTATATTGTTGCTATTTCTGTTCATTTTCTTTTCTCATTGCTGTTTCCAGTAAATTGTTCTTATCTCAGCTCATGATCTTTCCCTTTTGTGCTTCCAGTTCTCCTCTCCATCCTGCTGCATCCTGCTGCAGAGTGAGTGGCGTGTGGTTTGGAGTTTCAGTGGGAGCACTGAACTGGGGAGTACCTCCCCTAAACCACGACACAAAGTGTCTTAATCAAACAAATATTACAGTATGGGCTGAACACTTGTGTCTGAGGCCAAACATGAAAATCCAAAATACCAACATTGTGCCAAGTAGTAACACAATTTGGATGTGCAGATCCATGCACTCTATGACTACAAAATAATGTTCCATGCAGCAATGTTTGTCTTACTAGTTTGAAATGGTTTCTTCCTCAGTCTCACATTCAAGCATTTGTGTGATGGAACTGAGTTGCTGATTCTTGCTGTACAAAGCTTGACTGTCCTTCATGGCTCAACTGTTAATACACAGATGTGAGAGCCTGGGGGGAGAGCAGCAGTGGAGCCCATGTGTGCAAGCAGATAAAAGTCAATATTCCGACAGTGCAATATCCTTAAGAGATATTCCTGACCACTGATGTTTTGGAAATCAGTGAAATGATTGGGTGTTTTGGGATGAAAAGTGAGACTCACTTTTATTAAAAGGCATCTTTCTCCTGAGCTGACAAGCAGTAATTCAGGTTTCAGGGAAATGCTCTCCCCGTCTCACCTTTCCAGGTGCAGCATTTTCACACACTCGGGGTTCCTCAGGAGAAACAAGTTCTGGAGCATTGTCATTTACATCATCCACAATGACGTGAACATGGGCATGTGACTCTCTGTCGGAAAGTCGGCCTGGAATGACAACAAGGGTACAGCTCACACTCTGGAGTCCCAGTGCCGGCCAAACTCCCCTTCCCACACCTTGTGCCCATTTCTGTGCCTCCCACATGATGAAGAATTTCTAGCTCCATCATAACTTAAACTTTTCCTCTGAGATTTAGATATTTTCCTAAAATCTCTTGTGGTTAAATCATCAAGGATCTTTTAGGAGTAACATGACAGTGGCCATGACTTATGGCTTCCTGATTCTTCCCATGGCATGGCGATGGATTGAGCTTCGTTCTCTGGCACTAAAGCAACAGGGACAGAACAGGCCATGTCTATATTGTGAAATATCAAACTAAGTTGGCACTGGCCTGCCTTCCTGGAGCTGAGCAAAGCCAGGGGTCAAATCTTAAAATGATCTCTGACCTATTTGTAGGGACTTGTTTGATGGGGAAGATGATGATTCAGACCTTGAAGCACTCCTTTCATTCCTAGCTCAGTAGGAACAGGCTGCCAGGTGTACCCGGATTTCTTTCAAACTGGGAAATGGGGGGCACTTACCGTCTTCGAGGATCTCCACAGCTGCCACAGTGATGTTGTATGAGGAGCTGAATTCTCTGTCCAGAGGCTTGGGAAGTTGAATAACTCCATTATTGGATACCCTGACATAGTCTCCATTAGGATTTGCTCTGCGCTGAATGTATCTGGATTTTGTTTAAAACAAGATATGTCAATGCAGGGCTGATAAGGCTGTGTTTCAGTTCATTTCTTCTCTTCTCAGAGGAAGGTCAGAGAGTTATTGTGTGACAAATTGCATTAATATCTTGACCAGGAGGGCTGAGAATATTGCCCTAAAACTGTGCAAGCTGTGAGAGTGAAATACATCTGTTGGAAGAGTTTCCAGATTATTGTACTTCACTCTTTTAGAAGTCTATTTTCTTCTCTAAATATGTGATTGAGAGAGCTCTTACAATAAAAAATAAATAAAAAAATTAAAAAACCCCAATAAATTATAACCATGTAAAAATATTCAGGTTTATATTTTTTTCCTAAATGTGCAAATGTTTATCAGTAAGTCCATGTAGTAATTACATAGGTAAATGAAATTTATGTTCAGCTTTTGGTGAGCATATATATCCATGGCTGTAGTGCTAGAAAGATTACATTGGATTTTTTTGTTTTGCTTTGTTTGGCAGGCAGATTCAAAAAAATATGGCCAAAGTCTGGGTTCTTTGTCAAATTCTTGGCTCAATTAATGGATTCTGCACTTTTAAACAGAATTGCTAAAGCTGGTGTTGTCTTACCTGATTTTCCGTTTAGCTGCATCGGGGTCCTCTGCATGAACTGAGCCCAGTGTTTTTACCTCTGCGTGGTTTTCCCTCACTTTGAACTCGTAGGGGAGCTTGCTGAAGACGGGGGGCTCGTCCACGTCGGTGACCTCGATGGTGACGGTGGCGATGCTCCGCGGGTTGCCGGGTTTGAAGTGCCGAAGGTTAACGGTGGGGTCTGTGGCCTCAATGCCAAACCTGTATTCTGATACTGTTTCGAAGTCCAGGGGCTAAAAAAAAAAAGACAATTACAGATATTCTTCCATTGGTGATTTCTAAGCAAACTTTCCATTGGCTCTCTGTGCAGATTTAAGATCTGTGCTCTATTTCATGTTTGGCAATATTACCAAATTTAATCTTGGCTGGACCCATGGGAGGGCATTTCCCAGCTGAATTTCTCTATCATAGCGTGGCTTCAAGTACCTCTGGTGTGGAACAGATTCATCCAGTAGTTTAAGTTTGGCAATTTAATTTTCTTTTGGGTTAAATAATTTTCTTTTTATAACGCTGTAACTACCAAAACTTTGTTAGCGCCTGTCCTGCAAAGGCTGGGGAAGAGATTCTCCTCTTGGCTGTGCTTTGTGTTCTGAAAGTACGCAAGGCAGATTGCAGACCTGCACTGGCTGACAGCTGGGGCATTCAGTGATAAATGACATCCTCTTCCCTGTTTTTCCCTTTGCCTGAGACTACAAAAGGAATCACACAATGGGAGGAAGGCCAGGAGCTCAGGCAGTAAGAAATGCTCCTTTCAATGCTTTCTTTGTTCTGCCACCTGAGATTCTAAAAACACTGAGATGCACGGCAGTTATGGTGATTCTTGTTTTCCTCTTTGAGTAGACATTACAAGGGGAAGTGATGGGACTTATCCAGCAGCTGCCATTTTATCTCACATGGCTGTGTATTTAAAATTATGATGTGTGCATGGCCAAAATCACATTGCAAAACAGGGTGAATTTTGCCCACTGTGTGTTGGAGGAAGAGCTGGTTCCAAATCCCTCAGGGAGGGTGTGTGGGGTCTGTGACTGCTCCTCCTCTGGGCAGGCACTGCATTCCCCAGCTCCTGGAAAGCTGGAGAAGAGCTGCACCCAGTAAAGGAGAGCTGCTTATACCCATTGTGACCACAGCCAAGGATTTTACTGCCAGTCTTGAAATCCTTCACACTGTTTCTCCTGAAAGTTTTCTCTTCTTAATGACATTTCTAGTCTTAGCAGTTACAGAGAGACATTTGGAAGGGAAAAACACATTCCTGTCAATCTGAGGATTATAAGAGCTGATTTATAGTCCTCTCTCCTCTTTTTTTTTAAACAGCAAGTCAATGAAATCAATGAAGTCTTGTTTTGGCAATGCTCTCTAGCAGTCCCTTGGTACAAATCATGTGAGCTTGAGAATTTAAAAAAACCCAAAGACTAGACCCTAATAAAGGCTTTGGACAGTCTTTAAGACATAAAAAATTAGTGGGGAAGCTCTTAAAACACCTTGAGGAAAGTAAGGGAGCTGTGGCTCGGATTGGAGCAAATGCCAAACTGCAAAGAGACTTTTAGAAAAGAGGTCAGGTGGACTTGTTCACATTTTCTGCTTTGGTTTCACGTGGGCTTCAGAAGGGAAGGATTCTTTCACTTGGCCAATTGGTTCCACTCTAAAATCACTGCCTCTTTGAAGCATCCAACCACTCGAAGTTTGAGAGGAACCCAAAGCACCTAACCTGAATATCTGACACAGCCCCCACTGCCCTCTGTAGTAATTCTGAAGTTTTTCAGGTTTGGAGATTGAAAAGAACTAGAAATCACCAGCTCTTCTTCTCCCAGAGCTTGGAGGGCTGGTGTTCAGGATCAATGTATTTCATGCTGACTTTCAAGCATTTCCATTTTTTCCTGCTGCTAGTCCTAAACCAAAAAATCACTTGTTACACATGGAAAACCACAATAATCATCTTTGTTGCAGGGAAAAGTACCTTCTTTGGCCTAATGATTCCTTCATTTGTGTATGGATTTGCTACAATGTCAAAGGTGTCCCTGAACTCTCCTTGGATAAAGCTGTATCTTGTATTTCTGTGCTGTGGTTCATCAATATCTTCTACTTTGACTCTGCCAACTTCTCCTCCTACTGAAATGTTTTCAGGAACTTTAAAGTGAAATGATGCTGTTAAAAAAAAAAAAGAAAAATACATAAGGAGTGTATACATGGAAGTTAGAACTTAGTTAAGACTGTTCTTTCTTGACAGATGCACATAAAAATATTTCATTGAGAATTTAGCATTGTGTATTTCTAAGACATGTAAAAGTATAAATAATACCCCAAATTGTCAAGATCTTTAGCAAAGGGATGAAATTAATACTGATTTTTGTTTTGTGCTCTGGATGTGCATCAGGCAGGAAAAGTGGCTCTGGCTGAAACACAGAAGAGCTTCTGAACACGTGAAGTTCTTTTGGCTGTTTTTAAGGAAGGCTGAATTGTGCTGGACTGTGAGTTAAACTCATAGTGCTTGTGCCAGCCCTTGGTTCCAGGGGGCTCGGGGGCTGTGTGGCACTCACGGTGTTTGAACACGGGGAAGTTGTCGTTGATGTCGGACAGAGTGATGATCACTGTGGCTGTGCTGGAATCCCCAGAAAAACCCGGAGCATCTTTGGCTTGAACAACAATCTCATACGTTGACTTGGTCTCTCTGTCTAAATTAGGCTCTTTTGTATAAATCACACCTGTGAAAAAATAATATTGAATACAATAAGATTTTGTAGCACTTCCAACATATCTTCAATTTTGGAGGCAAATTTTTATATTTTTTTATTTCTGCACATTCAGCTTTAAGTATGAATTTTACAGCGGTATATTTCAAGAAATGTTAGAAATTTTTCTGCATGATGGAATTTAGGAGAGCTCTTGCAGAATATTCCTTTTAATGGATCTTTAACCTCTTTACCTGCGTTCTTTGCTCTAAAAAACTAGTGTGGTTACAAGAGATACTGACATTGGATTTAAAACTGGGCAGAATTCAAGGTAGAAAGTTTAGGAAGGCAAATGATTATTGATTACTGAATGCTGCTTCAGAATTTGTGTATTCCCTTTTCATATTTTGTCATTGGAACAATATCTATGCTGAACTGAAAGCATGAACTCATCTAGCTCCTGGTCAATCTTTCCGTAAGTGGGAAAAGATGACCTTTTAGCTTCTCATTTTGTTCATGGCAGCTGATATTCTGGTTTTATTATCTCATTTCCAGATGCAGACAGTGGCATTGTGGAGTGTGAATGAAAAACCTTTTTAATCATGTGTAAAATGATATTTTTGAATGATTATTCATCTTTTCCAGAATGAAAAAGCCTTAAAACTGTGTTTGCTTCAAAGGGTAGGGAATGGACAAAGTGTAAGGGCATTTGTGTGTCTGACTTACCAGAGTCATCAATGGTGAAATATTCACCTCCTGTGGTGACTTCATAGGTCACCGTGGCATGACCTGACACTGTGGGGTCATCAGCGTCCACAGCTGTCACTTTGGTGACTGAGGTTCCTAGAAAAGGATTTTCAAGGTGCATATTAATATAAGTAATTAATATAAGTATTAATTTAAGTGGTGCTTTTTAAGGGCAGCCATGAAGGGAGATGAGTGACGGAGGACGCACCGACAGGTGACATTTCTGGGACAGAGCCATTGAACACCTTCTGTACAAACACGGGGGCGTTGTCGTTGATGTCGTACACCTTGATGATGAATTTGGAGGGGCGCTCCAGGGACCTGTTGTTGGTTCTGTCGATGATGAGGGCTGTCAGCTCATACTCTGCCTTCTTCTCCCTGTCCAGCCTCTCGAAGGCGTACACGTCCCCGCTGGTCTCCTCCACCTTGAAGATGGTGTTGGCAAATTCCCCCTCGATGATGTACTTGGCGTTGTTGTTCCTGATGCTGGATGTGATCTGGAAGGAAGGAAAGTGTAATCCAGAGAGATTTAGGTGAGGTCTGGCAGCTGGCTGCAGCAGTCTCTCCGTGGGATTCACACAGTCAGGAACTCCTCATCCTGCTGGGAACCAGAGCAGCCCTCAGGGCTTGTGCTGCAGCTGGGGCAGCACTGAGCAGCACCGCAGCAACAGCTGTGCTTAAAGATGGCACTTGCATCCACACTGACACTTGTCTGCTTATACAGAACAAAACTTTTTAAAAATCATACCTCATATTTCCTAAAGGTATAAACTGCTCATGCAGCCAACACTTACAAATAATTAACTTCACTGTGTCTGAGAAAACGTGAGCCACTGTTCAGTCTGAGTTACACTTGTTTGCAACTTTCTGGACCTACCAGGGGTTTTTGCTCAGTTTCACAGGATTACAGGAGGAAATCTGTATTCACAGCTCCTGACATTATTCAGCATTAGCCTTTATTCCCTAGCATTTAGCAGAATTCCTGCCATAGCTGACAGCTTTCTGTGCTCAGTCACATGCAATCTTTTAATAGGCAGTCTTCAGGCTCATGCATGACAGGAAGGTTACCTTTCCATGCCACAGATTTTAAAATTTAAGGTTATATGCAGTGAAAAAGGGATGTGATAAGAGGAATGAGCATTAATCAGTTTAAAAATACAATTTAATCCAATTCTAAATGCTTTTGCACACTAGTTGGTCTGCAGATAATATAATGATGCTTCCCTTTCTATACCCTCACACGTACACTACTAGAAGGTTTAAACCACAATTTCCATGCACTACATCAGCATTCCTATTTCAGCCAGCTAATTATTAAGGATTTCTGGGTTTGACCAAGTATTTCCATCCTTTTTTTACTGATATTATTATAAATGTCACCTGTTGGGTGTTCAGGATTTGATTTATCCTTTAGCTGTCATTCACTGTTGAGCATTGTTTAAATTTCAGTATTCTCTTTTGAAATGTGTCATTAATATTTCCACCCCCTCATTCCTTAATCATGCTTCTGGCTGCTGAATTCACAGCTCTGGAGATGCCACATGAGAGATAACCCCACTCTTGTCTCAAAAATGGGACAGTCTGTGCCTTCTTTCTCAACTTTTATGTACCTACTCAGGGTAAAAAGCATAAACTTCTTAGAATGCCTTTTCTCATGCTGAGAGCAAAAGGAAAGCACTGAGGTGGTGCAAGATAAAATCCAGATGTGTCAGCACATCCAGCTGTCACTCGGCCCTGCCTCGCTGCTGCTGGGGCCTTTCTTTAAAGGGTTAATCAAGGGCTCAGTGCTGCAGATGCAGCCACTGCAGGAACCACCAGGAGATTATGCTGCTGAAACACCCCAGAGCTGGACAAAGGGAATTACTCCTGTTTCGGACAGCTCCAGGAACAGAAGCTGCTCCTCAGTCTGGGCCTTAATTGGTCTGAAATGAAGCAGAGATGCCCCGTGCTAGCTGAGGGGACCCTGTGGCCTCTGTGCTTTCTCTGTGGTGCTTTTTTGGCAGCCCAGAGCAGCCAGCAATGCCTGCTGGACTTTGCTGAGGCAGCCCTGACAGGTGTGAGAGCTGCACAGGGCAGAGAAACGCTCTGCATTTATCTGCGGAGTGTCATGGTGCATCCCTGTGAAAGGCTGCACTGGGAGAACTTTCCCCAGGCCATATGCAATTGATAATTGGCTTTTATGAGCACTGCCTTGAGGAAAATGAGTTTGCAGGCAGGTCAATGCTCGTTAGTGTTTTTAAAAATTGTTTGCTTTCACTTTGTGCAACAATATCTTTGATTGTGTAACAGTATTTCGAAACATGACTCTCGTGTTTCACGTACGAACTGAGAGATGTAAACTGTGGGGTTTTTAATACTTATGCTTTTATTTGCTGATCTCTGAGGTTTCTGAAAGAATCTTGTGCTGCCAGAAAAATCCTGACATGCATCAGGCACCAGACTTCCTTCCTAACCATGCACCTGCAGGTAATGTGGCTGTTCCTGCATTTGGAATCTCCAGACCTGCTATTGCCTTAAATTTATTTGTATTCTTCAAAAGAACTGAAATTCCTTTGGCACTATTCTTCATTTACTCTTTGCCCACATTTTGAAGATTTTAACATGTTAATATGTAGGTAATAACTTTCTATTTCCTTTTCATTTCTCCTGCCTAGACTGCAAAGAAATACGGCTTTTCAAGATCCTCATTTGCTGTTTTTAGCCATTTCTCACAGGGTGCTGCTTACCTTGCCAACATGGTGTGGCAAAGGTGTATCAATCTCTTCTTTGATGTGCATTTGGTTCCATATCCAGTCTCTCTTCTGGCGTTTGTGGCTGACATCATTTGAACAAAGGTTTTGGGTTGATTTCTGACTTCCTCCGTCAGCAAATGCTGGAGCCAAGAATAACAAGAAAAGTAGAATAAGGTGGCTCATCTTCTTCTGTAGCTAGAAAGTAATATAGAAATGCAAAAATATAAATAACTAGAGAATCAGATTCAGCAGAGGGAGCACATGTAGAAGTGCAAATGGACATTCCTTCTATAAGGAGGTTTGATCACTTTGTTTCTTTTCGTTTGCCTCAGCATCAACATTTGAAGGCTTCTTCCTTCTATGAAATAATTTTAGCTGGATGAAAACTGTAGAAACCAACACAAAGTATTTCAATTAAACAAAAAGTGAGTTTTGAATGCTGATATAAGAGCCAGCATCCCCTTGAGTGGCTGTCATTGCTCTGAAGAGCAGATTCAGACCCAAGGTGTGCACAGGGCCAGGCACCATGGTTGAGCTCGAGTTAAGTCCACTTGAAGTGAAATGTTCAGGCTTGACAAACCCAAATGCAGTGTTTTGATGTGCCCTGACACAAAATATGCTATAGTCAATATCTTCCTATGGAAAATATTGATTTAGAATAAAATCTGGGGGTTTTTTTGGTGGAAAAAGTTATTAGACTGAAATTTTCAATCAATTCCAAGTACAATAGAGCAAATTATCTTTCTTTAAGGGCTCATCTATTGATTCAACTCCTTGTCTTCTGAGGCTTTTGGAGACTCACATAAAGTTCCTTTATTCCCTGTTCCCAGAATTTACCATCTGCAAAATGATAATTTGTGAAATGATTTTCAGGTGAAACCATATTTTTGCATCCTATGTTATTATTAGCAAACTTTAGGCCTGACTTTCATATCAGAGGAGTTATTTTAATGTTATCAAAGCTGATTAATTTTCTTGCTTAATTTCCCTTTCCCGATAAAAAGGACTGTCAGGGAACTTTAACACTCAGGTAATCAGACTTTAAATTGCACATAAATGACTTTCCATTAGCTTTTAGGAGCTGTCAGCATGCACATCAAAAATAAACCCGCTAATTGTGATGAGAAGTTGACATCACACAGGCTGCTAGATGCAAGATTAAATTAATATTTTAGTCAGGAAGGTACTGAGACATTTCCAAAATTACTCTTTGGTAACCAGGCAATCAGTGTTATCCCATGGTGCAGCATCAATGTCAGCAAAAAAGAATTTATTTATCATGAAATATATCTCTGCTGTGCTTTTCCCTCTGCCCCATTGTTGTACATGACCTGAGGAATGTTCCTCCTTTGTGCTGGGTAGGAAGTGACTGAGTAAGGTTCCTTTGAAGTTGCTTTTTGATAGATCAGCTGTGTTTGATACAGTTTTCTGGATTCAAACAAAGCTTTTTGGTTTAGCTAGTTTTTCCTATTCTATGCCCTTAGCTTGACTTTGAATATTTTTAGAAAAATGAGTATAATTTAGTTGTTTTTCTATACTTTATTTGTGTAGATGAACATGTTACAGCTGGAAGCTGGAAGGCAGTGATACAATTCTGTTGTGATTGCATAAATCTGACTTTTATCCACAAAACTCCAAAACACGATAACCAAAGGAGGCCACTGGACAGTGCCAACCAGCACAGGCTGTGGTTTTACCAAAGAGCAGACTCAAAGGTTTAAAGAGTATTTTTCTCTGGTTCCTGTGCTGAGTGCAGCTTTCCCGTAGTGCTGAGCTGCTGCCTGGAAGTTTTGAAACAGAAAGTGCTGACTGAATCTGCTTACAGCCATGTGCATTTCAGCTGAAACTTCAGCTACCCCTTTCACTCAGCACATCCGTCTTTGTGTTTGCAGATTTTAAGGAGGCTTCAATTCCTTTACCTCCTGATTAATGGACTCCTTGTTAATATTTGTCCAACCTCCCTGGGAAGTGAAGGGTTCCTTTGGCAGTAGTTTGGAGGTCCTTGGCTGCCCTCTGCACTGCAGCTCAAACACAGACTGAGGTGGGAGAGCCTCTTGCAAAAACAGATTTCTGCTTCACCTTTGGCAACTTTCAAGCTGCCCATTTTGGGAAAGTGACAGTGCACTCTGGAGCTTTTCGCTGACTCTTCTCCAGGGACACGGGAGTGCCTTGCCCCATAGGACAGGCTGACCTGAGGACACTTTCCCCAGGGCACCATGCTCGTTTTCCACATGGCAGCCTTTGCTGTTGGGCCTGAGTTCCTCAGGATGCCCAGGAATGCCCTTCCCTGGCAGCACACACGGAGCAGGGCCCTGTAAGCAGTGCTGGCATGAGGGCTCTGTCCTGCTGGGCAGGCAATTTCCCTGGATGCCCTGTATTTCCCTAAGTGCTCTCTTTTCTGGCCATGAGAGCTCTCCTGCCCTGCAGCTCTCACCCACAGTGCCAGAGGCAGCAGCAGAAGGGGACATTGCCAGGCTTGAGCAGGAGAATGCATTCACACGGAGCAAGAACATTTCTGAGGGATAACAGGGCTTGTTAACAGGTAGGATCAGCTTTTCCATTTCTTCCAGCTTTTCCTTCCTCCTGTGTCTGCTGGGCAGTCAGGACTGAAGGATGGGAATCAGGTTCTTCCCTTCAAGCAAGGAGCCCAGCTTCCAGCACAGCTTGGGAATGCAGGTGGATCTCTGGGATGCTGCCACGAGTCCCTGCCTTGCTCTGGCCCCACACAGCCCCAGTCGTCCCTCTGTCCCTGGCTGATTGGCCCAGCAGTTCCAGCTTCTTTTAGTCTAATCAGGGACCATAAATGTTCCTGAAAGTTACCAGGGAGTGGTTTATTCAAGCAGCTGAGTTTCTTGCTTTGCTCTTAAATTTTCTTCCAGCAAATGATGGGTTCTCCCACCCATATTATTCATTTTATGTGTTGAATTATTTTAGCAAATAACTCTTGGTCTGCAGGGTACTATAGACAGTTAACTGAGAAATTCTGGTATTCAAAGTGATTTGTGTGACACATGACTCATATCGTGCAGTTTCTTCTTCCAGACTGGGAGTAATTATTAAAAAATGCTGGGTGGAGATACAGACAATACTGAACTAATTAAAAGTTTGCATTTTACAGGTTGTTTTGGTAAGCAATCAACTGTAAAGGTGATGAACAGCTGCTATAAATACAATCTCCACATAATGAAACCACATTGGATGAAATATTCTTATGAACATTTGTGATTTTTTTTTTCCTCGTATTTGCCTCTCACCTAGTTTTCTTCTAACTCTAAAAGCGTGTATTAATTTTTAGGCAAGGTTAGTTTAGCTGGCAAAGAAATTTGCTCTATGCTTGTATGTTAAACAAAAGTTAAACCAGGCTTCTGTACAGAGATTTCAGGAAATGAGAGACAGTTGCCTCTGGAATGATCTATTTTCCTGGTTGATCATACTAAAACCTTACACTTATCTTTGAGAATTTTTCAGCATCCAAAAAAATCCAAATGGACAATGGTAGAGTGGTGATAATGAACATCCTGAGAGAGAAATCTGCTAAAAGTGGCTGTCATAAACCAGAAAACCAACACATTTTAAAATGGTCATGTCCCTGTCATTGAGATAATTTCCATAACTGATTGTGAGAAAGGCTGGAAATGAAAGATTATTTTCTCTTACTGGAATCTAAATGATGAAAATGAAAAACCCCATACAAAAAAAAAAATCAGTCTTTCTTGGAGCAGACAGCACTGAAAAATTATTTTTCAGATGGAAAAAATATACTTTGATACACTGTCTAAAAACCTCCAAAATTGCTGTGCTCAATGAAACCATGGCAGATAGAGAGAGCAGAACCTGACGTGGTCTCAGGGAGCAGAATGGCTCTGAACAGCCTGGCCATACAGAATGCATTTTAACATTAATTTCTCATCTATAGCATGGGTAAGACCAAAAATAAATGTGCGAATGCAGCCAGCCCTAAGGAACAGAAAGTTAACACACCAAACACAGGAGGGAGATAAATTATCTTTTTCCTTTGTGGTGCTGCAGTTGTGGTGAGCAGGCAGAACATCATTAAAGAAAAGAACAATACTTAATGCTGCCTGTCAGGGGCCATAAAGGGCTGTGCAAACCTGGCTGATAACGCTCCTCGTGTCTCTGAGAAGCCCTGCAGGCAGATAAAAAGCATTTTCCCTTCCAGAGGGGGCACTGGAAGCACAGAGGACCGAGATGTGTTTGTGGTGTCCTGGCAGGGACCAGGGCCAGGAGTGACAGCTCTCAGGTTTTGCTGTCCCTGTTCCCTCGGCTCAGAACTGCTGCCCATGGCTGTGCCCAGCTCCCAGAGGAGCAGCAGGAGGTGTCCCCACTGTGTCCCCAGGTGTGTCCCCACTGTGTCCCCAGGTGTGTCCCAGCTGTGTCCCCAGCTGTGTCCCCACTGTGTCCCCACTGTGTCCCAGCTGTGTGGTTACCTCTGCTCCGTTCCCCTCCGTGCTCCTGCCGCTGCCGGGGCTCCCTGGGACAGGAGCTGAGGGCACCCAGTGACAACAGGAACTGGGGAGGTCCTCAACCTCAGTGACACTGAAAACAGCTGAGCTGCCTAAGGAAATCATGCAACTTTTGACTCAGAGGATTTTTTTTTTTTTTTAAATTTTCGGCTGTAACGTGTGGCAGGGCAGAACTCAGTGTTTCTGTGTCTGTCACATGTCCCAGCAAGGCACAACAGTGTTCTTTCCTGAGAACACTCTGCTGCTTGTTTCTTTCCAGGTTATTGAGCTGATTTCAAGAGGCCTCCTGCCTGACTACCTGGGGTTGGATTTTTGATTGTCCTTCTGTTGATTTTATGCATGTGAAAAGTGATTTCCACTGATGACTAAACAGGCTGGAGTGCAAATGCCTGCCTGGAACTGGTTCTAAAATGCCATTTTGTATGCAATGATGGTACCTTGAAGTAAATAGCCACTGTGATGACTAAACAACCTGGAGTGCATATGCCTGCCTGAAAAACCGGTTGGAAAATGACATTTTCTACTTGGGATAGTGCCTTTGAATGGACAGACACTTCAGCAATATCTCAAACAAACTTGCTACTTTAAAAATATCAGTGTTGTAAGAGCACTCGTGCTGCATTTGGGGCTGCTCAGTTCTTGGTGTTGATGCTGCAGCAGTGTTTAAACACAGGTGAGGCCATAATTCAGCACTTCTGATTTGGGCTCCTCCTATTTTCTTTCCAGGGAAAAGGAGAATTCACTCTAATTTGAAATTGCTTTGTGATTTGAGCTTCAAGTTTCTGGTAGGTCTGGGGTAAATATATTGTTTTCCCCTGTCTGTTCACTCACCAGGAGGTTTCTCCTGGATGATGCAAAATACAACTTCATCTCATGGGTAGATGGGGTCTTCAGCCAGCACAGATTTCTCTTTTGGCAATGAAGAAATTTGGCTATAAAAGCCCTGTAAATACTTGCTTTATATACATTGAATGTTTATTGCCTTGGTGGAAAGCAGGCAGCCAAATTGTGCTCCAAGTTTTTCTGTTATCTCAGGTACAGAACTGGGAAGAAAATGAGGGAAGCAAGACCAGGTTTGGTGGGTTTTTTCCTGTTTTTTTTTTCCTTATTTTTATCTTCCCTTTCTTTTTTCTCTTCTTTTTCTTTTCAAAGAAGCAAAGCCACTCTCCAAGTCAGTGAGTGACAGCTTGTGCCCTAAAGATGGGTGAGCAGCAAAAATGAATCTACCTGAGAGTCCTCCCAGAGATGCTGACAGCCCTGCCTGCATTTTAGTGAGTGACCTGCTGGTTTAAAGGGCTGCAGTGAACCCTGAGAGAAGGCAGAGTGTAAGCTGAAAACCAGGAATGTGTGGGCCAGGAAGATTTTGGTTGTAAACAGAGTGAGTGAGGAAGGAAGATCTCTTTTGTTCCTTGCTGATAAATCTGAGTTGAGGGGGTCCTGTCAGACAGTGAAGCACCAAGGCCCAAAATCTCAAAGGTGGAAGGATTTTTACCTCTGCTGGTTTCTCTCAATTTCTAGTTAACCTTCTCATAATATGCACTTTCTAAAAACTTTCAAAAGCATATTTCCAGTTTGGATGGTGCTGTCTATGCTCCTGCCTGATTTGTATCTGATAAAGAATGGATACAATTATTTATTTATTTATTTATTTATTGAATGTGTGTTTGTGGTGTAGGTTCAGATTCAATTTCCTGTTCACAAATACACATTTGCTTGGCTTAGATCTTGATTTCCCTTTACATAACACCTGCACAGCTCAGAATCAGCTCTGAAATTGGCTTCTGTTAGAATTCAAGAAAGCCTCAAAGAATCTCTTTTTCTGGGAGTGTTTGGGAGAGATGGGCTGGTAGGCTGTGCCTGGTTGTCCTGCGTTATTTTGGTACCTGTAGCCTTTTGTGGATAGTGTTAATTTAAATGTGTCTGGGCATCTGAAACTCTTCTGTTTGAGGAAATGAATCCCTTACCTGATCTAATAAAAGAAGACCTGGAGAGTCTGTACAAAAAGTGTGCAACTTCCACGTAGGTCAAGAAAATCTGGGACTTATTTTTCTGTGTCATGTCAAAAATCTTACCCAGGAAAATGAGGCACCCCGAAGAAGGCTCCTCCAGGTCATGTGCACAAGCTTTGATTCCTAGTCTCATTTTTAATCAAATAATTTTCCTGTCAATCTGTAGTAATCTGGTTTTTATCTGAGTCTGGTTTTTGTAAATCTGGTAATTGAGAAGCAAATTGAATATATGTTAATGTTTCAGTTACTGGACTGTTCATGGACCTTAAGGAAGGACTGTTTTGGACTAGCTAATTCAATAATTCTTGAATGACTTCTGTTGTTGAACTGAGGATTGTTTACTGTGGATGACAGATGTGATGGAGGTAAAACAATGCTTTGGAGCCATTAAAGTGAGCAGTGACAGTACAGACTTTCTTCTCATCAGATTGGTGATGCAGCTAATTGTTGTTTTAAGGGATGATTCTTTTCTGTGACCATCCTGATATGTCCAGCAAGAAATCTCATCTTGGTAAATCTGCTGACCTTGTGGCCAGAAGAGAGGCACAGGTGAAGGTCTGTCAGAGCCACACTCAGTCCAAGGTGAGCTTTAACAACCTGCCTCATTTCCCACTCTCAGCAGGCAGCTCGTGCCTCCTGCCAGCTGCAGGGTCCCTGGCTTTGCTCATTGCTCATGGTAATGTTGGTTGTCACCAGAGCAGCTCTAGAGACACTTGAGAGCTGATGAGAACCAGTTTGGAATGGGACAGATACAAAGCACTGGTGCTGCTTGAGGGTTCTGACTCTTTCTCCTGTGGTCACATAATGCTTTACTTTCCCTGAAGTATTTCCAAAATGGATTAGAGTCCTTTAAATACATGGTATTATCCAGTCTTCCCATGCATAAGGCCTTCTGCTTCATGTGCAAATTTGTCAGTCCAAAATATAACGAGGGATAGAATGTGCTTAAGCACAATGCCTAGTATAAACACAGCTGCTGAAATATTTGTGATTAAATTATTAAACCATTTTTTGATTTTGTTTCATAGCATATAAAAATATTATCAGAAACAGAAAATTTTGGCTTTCTCTGAGTTGTTGACAGCATGGATCTCATGGAGTTTAAGGTCCCAACCTACTCTGCTGTAGCTTCTTCCAGCCTCTGGTCCCTGGGGGCTGGTTCATGAGGGCTGAGTGAGGAAAAGGGGTGTTCTGGGGTTTAGGGAGTGTGCTCAAACCACAGGCAGAGCTTGGGGCTTGGTACAGAATATTCTCACCTCATCATCACTGTCACACAGATTCTGTGCTCTCTGCTTTAGAGCATTCCATTTATTTCGATCAGAAATCCCACAGTACCCATGACTGGTATGATTTATTTACTTTGCAGATGTTGCAGGGGTGAAACAAACAATCAAATGACAGAAAATTTGCTCTTGGCCACATGTCTTGTGGTGACAGTTGTCAAATGCTTTTGAAGCCAGAGCCATCGTGAGGGTTAGCTGTGGGTTAAATGCAGCCCTGCTGCTCTGCAGAGAGCTGATAAGATGGGTGGGATCACCTTGCAAGCACAGTTTGGAACTGCAGACATTTCCCTCTCTGAATTCCTTGTCCAAGATAAAGAGGAAGATGCCTCCCAGCTGGATTAATTATTGATAAAGACAGATGCTGACAATAGTGATAAAGTGCCAGTGTGGCAGACAGGCAAAGAACTTCTTCCCTTCCTTGGATCCCAAAGCAAATTCCAGGGGTGACCAGGTGTGCTCCCCCTGGGAAGGGGCTCTCTCTCAGTCTCAGGGACAGATTTACCTGGCTGT
The DNA here is from genome assembly GCA_013397155.1 of Irena cyanogastra. Lineage (NCBI taxonomy): Eukaryota > Metazoa > Chordata > Aves > Passeriformes > Irenidae > Irena > Irena cyanogastra. The sequence continues at coordinate 323,397 of VWZV01009273.1, read as the reverse complement.
AGATCCAGCTTTTTTTCTTGCTTCCTCTGAGCCAATTTCCTTTTGCTTATCCCAGACTGAGTGCCTCGATGTGCAGGAGTCTCACTGAGCCCCCTCATCCCAGCACCCCCCACTCTGATGCTGTTTGACTTTGGGGGAGCAGGAGGACAAGAGAATCCTCCAGAAATTATTTGCTTATTCCAGTGTGGAAGTGGAATAGTTTGGGCATCTTGGAGGTGTTTGTGATCCCTGAAAAGATTTCTCCAGCCTCTCTGACCAGGAGCTTTGCTCCCTACAATAAATTCTGTGCACCTTTCAGACTTCTGGTGCCTCCCCGGCTTAGCTCAGCTCTACAGAGCTCAGCTCTACAGAGCTTGGCTGAAGCTACCACTGGGTGCTTCAGAGTTTGGCCAAGCTGAAAGAATACAAGGTACATATAAGAATAACGTATTGAAGAGCATCTTCCACTTCCCTTTTGCTTCCACATAAATCCTTAATATCAGGGAGGCCGCCTAGCACAGAGCTCCAGCTGAGCCCCCTCATTAAGGAAAAGTCCCTCTCCTTTGAGGAACCACTTGCAATAAATAGGATTTTTTAAAAAGTACAATGTAGCTGTGTTTACAGCAGACAAGATTTTTTTCCCATGTTTTTCTTTAACAAAGAAAAGCTCAGGAGCAAAAGTATCTGTGTGGAACACAAGCATTGTGCCCAGGTCACTGTAAGTGAGATTTACTGCAATCTGCAGCAGAGAAACCCTGCTTAGCTGCCTGTGTGTGCTCATTCCTTTGTCCAGGGTGTTCTCTGGGGTAGCTGCATGCATTAGTGTTTCCTCTGAAAATTAATGTTGTGGCAGATAAAGAAAGCATGCACATATACATAAATCTCTTGTTTTCTCTCTGGGCAAGAGGCTAAAAAACCAGGGTGTGTCTGGATAGATTTTTGTTTAGTGTTCTGTATTTTTCTCCCTTTTTTTGAATGTCTCATTCAAATGTCAGTTCATTCTTCCCTACTTCCTGCCCTTATCCAACAGACCTGCAGACCAGGCTTAATTAACTTTGAGACCTTTTATGTCCATGCCCATAGTTACAGTCCTTTCCTGGAACACTTCCATTGTATTATCTCCATGTGTTGTGAGCTGATGCAAATGATATTATTGCTGCTCTTGTGAATTTACAATGAGTCTTTCAATAGTTTTAGTTACAGCTTAGGTCTTGTCAGGAAGATTCCATCTTTAAATCAAAATAAAACTAGAGGAGCAAATTTCCTCTTTAATGTGCTGATAAAGGAAAGCTGGAGAGCCTGAAAATACAGGTCCCAGACATAGGGAAGCTTGAAAGGATGAGGAAAACAGTTGAAAGTTGTGTGACTCTTCTGTGTGGATTTGTTTCTGTGTGGGAGTGGTTGTGATTTAACAAAGATATTTCTTAAGCTGAGGTGGGACTTTTTTTTCTCTTCAGAGGCTGTGTAAGTGGAACATTTACTTCTGCCACAGCTCACATTTTAATCTCAGCCACTGAAACCCCTTCTGAGGTGAATAAACCCTTTCTCTTCATCTGAAGAAGCTGCAGGTCAGTCCGTGTTTGGCAAGGGATGCAGCTTATCATTTCACAGCAGGGAAATGAGAAAATATATTCCACAGAGAAATGTGTCCCTTTCTTCCTGTTTGGGACCAAAGTCATGTCCAAGTGGAACTCAGTAATTCAGTATCTGTTCTAATCCTAAACTTTTACCAAAGCTCTGCTGGCAAATCCAGGGTACAAAGCAGAGGTGTTTGTTAAATGGTGCTACAGAGGATGGAGCTCTGGGATAGTTCTGTCCCTGGAGCTCACATTTCTGTCTTTGTAAAATGAACCACTGCAAAAAGCATTCCAGCTCTCCTGGTCTCTGCTTTCTGCCCCCCCTTCTTAACTGGTGTGCTGGGTGAGTGTCTGGAGGGCAGTGACCACCTGAATGATGCTAAAATGTGCAATCATTGTTTGTGCTTCAATGAGAGCCTAAACCCCGAAATTAACAGCACTGAGCAGACAGCCAACATACACCAATTCATTGTAGCTCTGGGTTCCTGGAGGAGGTGTTGAAAACTCTGATACATTATTATTAATATTGACTGCTTGGCCTAATCCTAACATAGAATCACAGAACTATTCAAGTTGGAAAAGGCCTGTAAGATCATCAGGTCATGAGTAAACTGATTCTCTTGTAGGTAGAGTGTTTATATCTGGAAGACAATGACAGCAAAGGCCAGGAAGAGAACGCAAATCTCTTCTGAACTCAGGTCTGGGCTGGAGGTAGAGGCAGGGACTATCCCACAGCAGAATGGAGAAGCCAACCTAAAGCTCTGTGCCAGGGGGATTCTGCTGGTGGAGCTGAGCCCATCACAGGAACATTCCCATCAATGGCAGGATTTCCTATCATTTGCAGGACAGCAACACCAGGCCCTTGGTGTCCTCAAGCCAAATGCTGGAAGGCAGACTTGTGCTCCTGGAGGACTCCCAGAGCTCAGATTACAGCAGATAGCATCGTTAAAGGAAGGGGAAAAGGAAGACTGGTGCTACCAGAGCATTGCTGAGGAACTGCACAAAGGCAGGAGAAAGGATTGGGTGCATCCTGCAGAAGGGTGGAAGGGGAATTTCCCTTCCCACTGCCATGCCCTGTGTGCTGCATGGAGCCACCTGGTCTCTGCTGGGCTCTGCAGCTGCCAGGGGCACACTGCAGGAGCTGTGGGAGAGAGCAGGATGCAGAGAAATGGGGACTGCATGGGGACAAGGCAGAGGTGCCACTGCTGGTCTGTGGATTTAGCAGGACGTGTGACAGGAACAGAGGCCTCTGTGGCCTCAGGTTGTGGCAGAGGATGGTGGGGAAACTGGACAGGGACAGAAGGGTCTTGGTGACAACTGGGACAATAAAAGTGACCTCTTTGGATTCCAAAAATGAGGAATTTAAAATATTTTTGCCTTCTTGTCTACCTCTAACTACGATGGTGCTCTGTAAGTCCTTGCATTGCGGGTAGCAATGCTGGGGCAGAAGAACACTCTTTTCTCTCTGCTGCTCTTTGGGAAGGTACCTGTGCAATTTCCCTAGTTTGTGCAGGTAACCATGCTGGCTTTTCTCTAAAATATCAGTCATTTTTCACTATAAGTTCTGAGCTTTTGTGGCTAATACTGGATAAAGCTTTCAAATGCAGCTGCTAATCTATCAAAAGAGTTCTTCCCTTTGTCTCACACAGAAATACTTGTCTGGAGAAAAGTCTTCCGTAGTGTCTGTTCACCTCCTGACTCTTTCTGGTGTACAGATTATAAACCTTTACAGGGATATTCTCAGAGCCCCAAAACTGAAGTGTAGGCAGTGCCATGGAGGGAGAGGTTGCCCTTGTGCCCTTCTCCTGTCTTTGCCAGCCATGAAATCCCAGGTCTTGAGCTGCTCCAGGTCCTGTGAATGTCCTAATTAGCGCCTAGGAGGGCTGGGCCCCAAATCTCCCTGCCTGCCCAAGAGATCTGTGTAGCAGCAAATGCACAGGTCAGAGCCATGGCACAAAAAACTTCCCTTTCAGGAGATGAGAGAACTTACTTAACACATTCAGCAAAAGCTTGCATTCAAAACATAGCCAGTTCCATTCTCATTGACAGATCTGAAATTCAGACGCAGATGAGTGAAAATCAAATGAAAGGGGCTAATTTGTATTCCTGCACTGAAGAGCTGCAAACAGGTTCTTCACAAGTTTTTATTAATGTTTCATATTCCAAGGCCAGCCTCAGAGCAGATTTCAGGAGGTGCAGTGGTGAGTGGTGTGTGAGGAGTTCATTCTGTGCAGGTCTCTGGGAGGCTCAGGCTGAGCCCTGGGGATGGTTGGAGCCCTGGGAAAGGGCACAGGGAGCTGGGGCACAGCCAGAGACGTGCAGGGCCCGGGGCTCAGCAAGGAGAGCCAGACCTTGGTACTCTTGGACTGGGAGGGGTCAAAGCCCAGGGGCTCCTTGGCTGGGATCCCTCCTGGGAGGCAGCAGCTCGGGGCTGGTCTGTGTCCCTGTACTGGCAATAAATGGCTTCATGGAGTCAGATGTCTGAGACTCTGCCATGGGAAACCTGGGCTGGGACTGGGAAGGAATCCTGGGCTGATAGAGAGGGTGGAGGGAGCCAAGCAGGACCTGTTGGGTCCTGGAGCTGGGAAGGGGCTCCAGCCCCAGCAGGGAAGTCTGGGGTGGGAGTGGGGCTGCCTGAGTCCCTCCTGGATGGCTGGACAGGGCAGCTTCCTGAGCCATGCCTTCACTTTGCACAGGTTTGTTCCCTGGGTTTGCAAGGGATCTGTGCCTGGGCTGGGGTAGCATCCCTGCCCAGCATCTGGAGCAGTGTCACTGAAGTTCCTCAGCACACAGCTGCTGGCTCCTGGCCATGACAGAGACACCAGGGTTTGTTCTCTGTGTTTGCTACACCTGCATGGCCCTTGGCAGAGCAGAGCCCTAAAGAGAAGCCCACAGGTGGATCAAAAAACCTCTTGTCATGGCTCAAAAGAGTGTCCAGCTCTGGGCTTGCCAAGCTCTGTCCTCCAGCTCTGTGTGGGAGCTGCCCTGGTGAGTGTGAGCTGGGCACTCCCGGTCCCAGCAAACCCCCAGCCTCACCCACAGCCCTTGTCTGCTGTGCTCAGGGAAGGAGGGGAAACACACTGGTGCTGAGCTCTGAGGGGTTTCCAGTTTGTAAACTCACAAGATAACCTTGTGAGGATAACCAAGGATAACTAATAAGGGAAACCATTTGTTTAAAGAAAAAAAATAAAAAAAAAGACACCAAAGTAATTTCATGCCCAAGAAATTTCTCACAAAGGGAACCTCTTATTTTCTTCTTGGCACAAACATTGGAACCTCTGAATTCAACTTGTAGAACCTGAGCAAAACCTGGAATTATGATGAAAATATAATGAAGATTCTTTATAGAAAGCTCAGCTGCCAGAAATAATCAGTTATCTTGATTCTGTGAACCTCTGCTCTTTTAGAACCCATAAAGTATTTTCTGGCCTGATTTAAGCCTGTAGTTCTGTAGACACATTCACAGACAAGAAAAGAGAGTTTTATGAAAGTTTTTCTAGTTTGAATTTGAAATATTAATTGAAGTACTTGATTTATGGAGGGACAGGGAAGTCCTTTGTTCCATAAGTGCTGTAAATCAGAGCAGTTTCTGAACCATGCCCCGTGATTTTTACCTCTATCCTGTTTTCAGAGCAGTTTCCCCCAGCAGAGGCAGGATGTGAAGCAAAGCTGGCAGCAGAGCTGTTAACTCTGCCCTGCCTCTGTGCCCCACATCCAGCACGTTGCTCTGGGACATGATCTTCTTCCAGGACACAATTTCAGTGTTAACATTTGTTTTAAAAATGTTTAAGGAACAGTTTTATGGTCTTCTGTTAGAGAGCAAAGCTTTGGGAAATGCCTCCTGTTGCATTGCAGTGCAGCTGTAGCAGTCTGAAAAATAACCCAGGTTTGTGGCTTTGTGGGCAAGGCAGGAATGATTTTTTAATTGAGTTTATCCTTTGCTTTCAAAATAATTTGTTTTATTGCTTGTGAATTCACATTCTTCTTTCTAGCATACTATACTGTTCTAAGGCTTTCCTATGCTAAGTGCATCCTGTGTCCCTTTCTCCCTTGGGTCACCCTTTATTTAAGGATAAAATACCTCCTGGAGATACCAGACATAAATTTCAAGTCAGCATTTCTGTGATTTGTTTCTGGTATATGGGTTGTTGTTACCAGGCACATTAACCTAAGATGAGAAGCTTTTGTAAATCATTGGAGCATCCTTGCTTTTGTCTAATATATTTTCCTGCATGAACATTTATAATACTGTGTGCTTTTACAAATGCTGATCTAATGATTTATATTCACAGGAGGCAGGGACACACTGATTAACTACACCTTTGTTAACTGAAGGAACAGCCAACTTGGAATGGTTTTGGGACCTAAGAATGGAAGAGATTTTCTCACAGAAATTCATCTTCTTCCATATCTTTTTTCCTTGCATTTTTTTCCTTTCCTTTATCTTTATTACAGTGTGACAGCCAGCACAGTGAGGTGCTGTGCACACTGACAGTCCCACTATTGCAGAATAGATTTCTTACAGAAAAACCACTATCAGTTCATCTCTTATGCATAAATGCTTTGTCTCTGCAAGCTGCAGAGCCAGCTTGTTAGTTCAGGGCCCTGCTACACTGGCTCTAGGACAAGATAAGAGCCTTTTCAGACAACTTTTTGTGTCAAGCCACTGCTCATAAAGTAAGTGATCAGAAAAAAGATGGGTCTTTTTGAACCACTGAGATCAAGGAACCTCTGGAATAAGAATGGCTGCTCTTTTAGAACAGTGGCTGTAAAACCTGCCCCTCCAGAGTTAGGGTGTTAAAGTACCTGGGACGCTTTCAACTTGGGAATTAGGAGACCAAACCACTGACCTGAGTTTCCATAAACTCCCCTCTTAGTTTTGAACAGATATGCCAGAGCTGGCCAGTTCACATGGTGGCTGTCACCTCTTGGCCCTGGGCACAGGAAAGCCACCCACCTTAAAGACAGACCCCAAATCCACCCCACTTCAATAAAATATCTTCATCAAATCACAGCCCAGCACACCTCTGCTCACTGCAAACAGTCCTGGAGCTGCACCTGTCCCCACCAGGAGGGAAATCCCTTCCTAAAGGCTTTACAGGTGCAGCTGGCAGCATAATCTCCACCTCTTTTCCATTATGAATGAACATCAGCAACACAATCTAAACATTACAAAGCAATACTCTAAAAACCATGAAATGTCTCTTTTTAAAAACATAATCTGGCATTATTATGGTATAGCCCAACAAAGCCAGAGATTTTCCTCTTCCAGTATCAATTTTAAACAGCTCTGCTGTTTGTACTTAACTTGGTGTGGGTGCCATCAGCGTAAGGCCCAAAGGATTTGGTGGATATGTATAAAATTCATAGCCCATTTGCTGGTATGTCTTAAATTATTTGAGACGTTTAGAAAATAATTTGGGTGGAGGTAAAAACCCTTTGAAATGAACTTCATGGCTGAAGGGCAGAAAAGAACATTTATCTCTTACCTGAGCCCGAGGTGCCGGAGCTTCGGTCTGGTACCAAATCAAACGAAACCCAGCAGGATCCCAAAATGTTAAGCAGAATACAGAAAACGAAGATCAAATAGAAAAATCCACTTCTCTTTTGGTTAAGCAATACTGGGAGTGTTCAGCTCTCCAGTCTCCAAGGTTTTCCAGCTGGGAGTCAGCCTTTCCCATCCTGCATCCCGGCATCCTGTTATTGTTCCAAGTCTTAGTAATACAGTGAGAAAAGGGAGTGGAGGAAATAAGATAAACTCAGCCTTATTATTGCTCTATCTACTTATTTGTTGCTGACTCTAATGAGGGAACTGAATAAAAGGAAACTGCCTCTGAGAGAAACACCAGAGTTGGTCTGTTATTTGGTATTTTTTAGAGAGGGTTTTAGGAGCTAGCAAATATCTGAGAGGAACTTTTGGTGCCTGACACTTGATCAGCACAGACTATGCCTGCTTTGCACAAACAGGATTTTCAAAGCAGCTTGGAAGTATCCTACCTATAAGAATTTTTTTACCTGGAAAGCAAAAATGTAGAACCCTCCCGTTAATGAGACTGGGTTCCTGCTGAGCTCTGTCAGGGCTAGGTGTAAAGATGAAATTTCACAGTATTTTTTGTAGGTGAAGTGAAGACCCAAGGAGCAAGGCAGTGTAGGTAGGCCATTCAGAAGGAGAAAATGCTCATAGCGTCTTGGTTATGGTGAGTTCGAAGTCTGGAGACCACTCAGGGCACATGGGAGGGGAAGCTTCAGTGTTAAACTGAACCCAAGGGTGTAGCTCTTGGCATTGTGCACTACAAATGAAAGAGGATTTTTTTCACTAAATAATGCAGAAGAAAACTGAGAAGTGCAGGGCTTACTCAAAACACACTCTTTGAAACCACTTATAATAAATCTAGGCAAATGTTCAAAGTATCTTAAGTATGACTTTAATAATTTTAATTATTGAATTAAATTTTTAATGTTATTCCACAATTAAATACTCTCTTGCCCCTATTTGTCATTACAGTCCAGCACAGGTGGTGGGATTGATTTCCTGCCTTGCCAGAAGGCTGAGCTTGGTCAGATTGCTTCACGTTTTCTTGGTGTACAGCAGTGAAGATGAATGGCTTCTGAAGGAATTTGTTACATTAATTATTAAAAAAAAAAGGAGACATTTTTCAAAATCTTGTGTAAGGAGCTCAGAGAGTCCAGTTTCTTTGCAGGAAAATGAGCTGTTAAATAAGCTGTGTCACTTCTGGGAGAGGAGCAGGGAGATGCTGATAGGGGTTTTCCAGGGAAGTGCAGCTCTCTGCTCAGGATGCAGCTCCCTGATAATCTGGGAGCTGATTATCCCTGATAATCCCCACGGCAGACAGGGGGCCCAGACAGGATTTACCCTTGCCAGTGGCTGCAACCTCATTCCCAGCCTCTTGTGCCTCTGATGTCCCCTGTGGAGCTGGGACTGAGGGTGACGTTCAAGAAAGGAGGAGGGAAGGAAGTCATCCCTCTGCCCAGAGGGAAAAGAGGAGAGCCCAGGGCTCTGTCTGTGTGTCCTGAGGCCACAGCTCAGGTTGGCCAGGTCTGTTTCAATGCCTGCTAAATTACCTTCCTATTATCTGACTTGCTTCATCTCCCCTAAAAAGCTCAAGGCAAGAAGTGAGAAAGTTTCAAAAGGGCTTTTCACATACTCTGCTTCAGATCTTGATAGAAAACTGAAACTCTTTTGTAAGTTTAAGAGGAAGGTACTGCCACTGAAATTTTAGAGACCTGATTTACCATCTAAAACCTTCCCATGATGCTTTATAGATTTCATCTCTGCTGAACTGGTGCTTTAGGTTTCCTTTCTGGCTATGAGGAAAGGTCCATGGAGATTTTATGGAAAGAAGAACCAATTCTTGCAGCAGAGCTCCTGACGGTCCAGGGTGCCCTGTGCCCTCTGGCTGATCCCAGACATTTGCCCTGCTGTCCCTCCCAGGCAGTGAAAGTCACCATGTTTTACAGCTGCTGACACCAAATGCTGGAAAGCAGGATATCTTGTAGCTCTTAGACTTTCAGACTCTATCATTGTGGGCAAATCATAGGACTTTGGAAAAATTCCTTGGTGGCTTATGTCTTTTGCAAGTCAGAGGGTAATGTTTCAGAAATATTATTAATTCACATTAAGTTCTGCTAATGAGAAAAATCCTTTGCATGATCAGACAACATTGGCAGGCATAATTACCTTTTAGTTGGCTGATATTGTTTAACAGCCCAGCTTGTGGAGTTGAAGGGAACAGGTAAAAAATGAATTAGCACACACTGTCTGTGTGACTCATGGATGAGATGGTGGCATGAGCAAAAGGAGTGATAATTATTTACTAGGCTTTTCACTGTGTTTTCCTGTCATTCCTTTCTCCAAATGGCATCAGGCCCTTTTCAATTCAGCTCTGCCGAATGAGTTTTCTTCCATGTTATATCCAGCTGCCCTTACGAGATCATTTGCTTCCTTCCAGTGCTTTTCCCACAGATGTTCATTAGGTGCTGCTTTGGGACTCTGTGGCACCTGGGTCAGATATGTCTGGTTTAGATCAGCATCTCTTTCTGTGAAACTTTGACTTCAGCCTGTGTTATTGAAATGCAGTCTGAGCAATTTGCCAGACTAGGAAAGTTTAAAATAGTCCTCCCTCTCTTGAATGATGGGGTAGAACTCAACTTTGCTTTACAGGTGCTTGTGCATAGTTTGAATTTGACATTCCTGGGAATCTGAAGTAATAACTGTCATCTTGCTGCTGCTGAGAGGAACAATGTGTTATAATGGGCAGAAACACAGCCCTCACTCAGCACATTAAATCTGTTAAACCTGACTGTGCTCCCTGTGCACAGGCACCCGTGGGGAGTTCCTGTGAGTTATGGGTTCATAAGTGCACAGAATGAATGTGGGATTAAAGCACCTTTCTTCAGAATTAGATTTTATCTGTTGTTGAGGAGATTGATCTGGTGATCAGGAGCTCCAGTTTCTCTCCTTGCTGTGTACCAGCAGAGCAGGCTGACTGGGGGTTACAGCTGGTTTCAGGTTTGCACTGCATTGCTTGTCCACTGTCTCATCTGATCAGTGCTCTGGGAAGTTCTCCTCAAAGAATTAATGGAAAACATAGTCATAGGAACAAGTTCATTGCTTTCCTAACCAGCACAAGTGGATAAAGTAGCTCCATACTTTTCATTAAGTGAGAGTTTTCCTTTTCTTCACAAATAATTTGAGTTATGGTGAAATTCCATATGATAAATAAGCCCTTCTTGATAAGCACAGCCATCAAAACCAAAGACAGCTATTGACAAGCTGCAACTAATAATCTTTTAATTCTCACTAAGGAAGGGTTTTATCCTTGCCAGTACAGCCCGAGAATGCTTTTGTAGCAGTTTATAAAAGTGAGATTCAGTAGTCTCTCCTGCTAAACCCAACATGTTACAGGCACTGTGCAAGTGAAGATGGGCCAAGGTTGGGAATTCAGGCACAGCAGTGATACTGTGTCAGGATTTTTCTGATCAGTTAGGAAATACGGTCGGGGAGCACAGGCTTTCCCTCAGTTACAAAAATAAACCCCAAATGCTAATTTCCAGCAGCTCAGCTAATCAGTGCAAAATCCCTCCCACCTGAAATGTGCAATTGTGGCTGACGGTTGTGTGTAGCCTCTCTGGAAGGACCATTACTTGAAGGTTAAAAAATAACGATTCCTGCTCTATGTGGAAGGCATCATCTCTGCAGCACGTTGTGTTGTTATTTCTGGGCCTTTAATCAGGGCAGTGCAGTGCTCTTAGTCATTTCCACTTGGTCACTGGTTTCCTTTCTGTCAGAGCTTGAGGTGTGCATCCTGGAGCCACTCTGACTCAGCTTCCTCATCAGGTTTCTAAAACAAAGGAATGTAGCTCTGATTTGTTTTTAATTTAAGCTGTATTTAAAAAAAAACTGCTGAGGAATTTCAGTTAAAGCCGGTGGAATTGGGTGCTTGCTGGGAGGTGTGATAGCATCTGCTGAGATGTTTTCCAGAGTGCTGTGCTGGCTGTACCACACTCATTTCACTACCCCAGATCTCTCGTGGAAGGGTCAGTCCTGTGCTCCTTAATGCCACTTCTGGCTAATGGGTAATGACTACAGGGGTTCTTCTTAAAATGTTCAGCAGGGAATGGTCCCAAACTATATTGTTGCCTTGTTTGGAAATGCCAGGAAAGAACAGATGGTACAAAATGCACCCAATATTGTACTAGAACTCTGTGACACCCTGAGCAGAAGCCATAAACTGTAACTGCGTCACCACTGAACTGAAGGAAGGAATCATGAATCCCTTTGATGCGTTCACTGGAGACACAATCCACAGGGATTTGGAACAATGAGCCTGCAGGCTAACACTGGTACATGTGATTTCAGTTGGAAGAACAGGTCAAGTGTAGAGGTGTGAAACTGAGAAAAAGTTCTCCACAAATGTTTTTGATAAACAATTTTCGTTTCAGTGAAATTTTTTTTCACCCGAAGAACATACCTGTTTTAATTGGAATGCCCCTTAAAACAGAAATCCAAAACAAGGCAATCTGTTCCTAAACAAAAGCAATGAAAATTGTCACCTTTCATTCATGAACTCTGTTTGGTTGTTGAAGCAGCCCAGCTTTCAACTCCGACTGGTGGTGGGAATGGGAGGCTCATGGTGTGGCGTAGAAGAGGCTCTTTCTGCCATGCAAGATCTGAAATCAGAGGGAGAACATCCATCCATCTTAATTTTCGGTAAAGTCAGCAGTGCAAGCATTCTTTATGTCCGTGGCATTAATTTAAAATGACCCCAGAAGCCGAGTGTGCAGGGGAGGATGTGGAGCCCCTGGGATAGCAGAACCTGCTGAGGTTTCCCTCTGTGAGCCCCACCTGGGCTGCTCCAAACCCTGTGCTCATGTCCTCACTGTGAGGGATCAGACAGAGCTAGGGGCTGCATAGCCTCTTCCCTTTTCTTCCTGCACTGTTTGCACAACTGTTTGCCCATCCTGGCCCTGGCTTTCCCATGGCATTCTGCCATTAATGGCTCAGCCTGTGAGCTCCTGGCTTCAGCCCTGGGGTGACAGGGCCAGAGGTCCCTGCACTCAGCACTACTGGCTCTTTGACTGTCCTGCAGTTAAATGTCTGCTAGAAAGCTCTAAAACAAAAAAAAAAAAAATTAACTGGTTGAAATAGTGTTGATTTTTCTTTCAAAGAATTCTGAAACTTGATTTTTATGCCTGCCACTGTTCTATGAGAGCTTCAGGGGACATGAAAAGTCAGATTATTGCTTGAACTGCAACCTGTATACTAAATAACAATTCCAGGCAGAGGAGAGCTGTCATTCCAAAAGCTACAGCACACAAATAGCTCTGCCGTGCTGGGATTCATGTGGCTACTCAAGTGAAGAAGGAGTTTTATCTTGAGAGGAAGATTTTACAGTACTGGGGTGAAAAGAGCAGGGTGCCACAACAGGCAGGTCACACACTTTGCTGGGGCTGCTTTCAGGTCTGTTGATCACTCCAGTGTCCCTCCCACTGAGTTGCATCCACTTGTAAACTGCCAGAGAAGGGACGTGGCTCGCTGGGGCTTTGTGCCCATAAACCAGTTCCTGAAGGGAAATGCTGTTTACAGGACGGGAGGTGACCCATATCCCAAATGCTCTCCTTGATGCTCCTTGAAGTCTCTAGATTTCCTTCCCCTGAGCTGCCCAGGCCGCAGTGATCCAATCTCCATGTGTGCATTCCAAGTGAAGTCATGGCACTGACCTTGTGTGTGGTCACAGCTCAGCCTCCTTCCCTGGTGTGCTCACGTGCAGCTGGAGCTCTCTGGCTGTGCAGTGGAACACACAAACACGCAAAACCACACAGACACAGGGACAGAGTCACAGAATCCACCTTTGAGATTATTGAGTCCAACCTGGGACCCAACACCACCCTGTTACCCAGATCATGGCACCCAGTGCCATATCCAGCCTCTCCTTAAACACCTCCAGGGAAGGTGACTCACCTCACCCTGGGCAGCCCATTCCAATGCCCAATCCCCCTTTCTGTGGAGAACTTCTTCCTGATGTCCAGCCTAAATGCCCCTGGTGCAGCTGAAAGCTGTGTCCTCTTGTCCTGTCCCTGTTCCCTGGGAGAAGAGCCCGACCCTCCTCTGGCTGCACCCTCCTGTCAGAGAGCTGTAGAGAGCAATAAGGTCACCCCTGAGTCTCCTTTTCTCCAGGCTGAACACCCCCAGCTCTCTCAGTCGTTCCTCACACGACTTGTGTTCCCAGCCCCTCACCAGCCTCGTTGCCTCCTCTGGACGCGCTCGAGCGTCTCCACGTCCTTCCCAAACGGAGGGGCCACAAGTGGACACAGCACTCAAGGTGCGGCCTCACCAGTGCCGAGTACAGGGGGAGAATGACCTCCCTGCTCCTGCTGGCCACACTATTCCTGATACAGGCCAGGATGCCGTTGGCCTCCTTGGCCACCAGGGCACACTGCTGGCTCATGTTCAGCCTTCACACTCTCACACACACACACAGACACAGAGACAGACAGACAGACACACACACACACACCCACACACACACAGTCACACACACA